>JABMBR010010362.1:0-42981 GCA_018881525.1 Meteorus sp. PSUC_FEM 10030008
ATATATATATATAACTGACGAGCTCGAATATTATATATAGATATATATGCACAATGTCTCGTTCCTGCTCTCCCAATTTCCTTTAGCTCCCTTTCTCGTCTTTTCTCTCCCTCTTCTTCATCCACGTCTGTCTCTCTGCCTTCACATTTTTCCCCTCATAACACTATATATGCCCGTCATTCGTTTCTACAGGCATACATACATTCATATATATATATGTGTGTGTGTGCGTGTGTACACGAACGAGCGCTTTGTGGATGGCATAGTGGAGTATCCAGAGAGAACGAGGTAGAAAGGCAGTGTCTCGCCTTGTCTCAAGCCTCGTGGTCGGCCCCACTAGTCTTCCCAATTTAGCCACGCTCTCCCCTCGATTCTACAGCGCAAGGCAACGGAACCAAGTGAGAGGGTGGAGTTGATGCAGGAGCAAGAGAGAAAGGACGAGGCAGAGTGAGAGTTGAGGTGTGAGGGGAATGCAGCACAGGGAATAGACGTTGAAGTTGTTCACGGGTGGGGTTTAAGGAGAGAGCAAACGAAGCAACAGACCGTGAGAGGAAAAGCAATAGCGAGATCCTTAATGTCTGTGTATGTGTGTATAGATGTATTTACTGTAGAAAAGTAGGAGAGAGTATGAACTTAGAGTGGGAGTACGGAATACAAACGGCTGAATCGTGAGAAAGACGGGGTGAGTGAGAGCGGGAGTGACGGTGAGGGAGATTGTGCAGACAAAGATGGAAAGATCCCACTCTGCGTCCCAACCTTTCCTGCCACGCTCGTTCGCCGTTAGACGGGCTCTGGAGTTCCTCTCACTGAAATATCTCACCGAGAATATTATAGAGAGCCAGCATAGTGTGCGCTTGGCTTCACTGCGTTACAGAGATCGTGTAGCAAAACTAGACGTAAGTGGGAGAGAAAGGCGAGAGGGTGGGAGTTGAAAAACAAGAAAGATAGGGAAAGCAACGGTGGCCCACGACTATACCAGAGAAATTGTGAGAGATGAAAATTATTATTATTATTATTATCATTGCTATTATTGTTATCTTCATTAAACTATGTAGAAAATATTGTCATGTGCTGTTCGACAATTTTTATTTTCGGTCTGCATTTTCAATATTTCTCCTTTTTTTTCAGGAGAAATGAGGTTTGCTTCTTCCCATTTCATTCAGCGAAATTATTTTTTATCAAGCATTTTTTATTTATTATACGAACATTATAATAAATTCGAAATTATTGATTTGATGGTGGAAGTTGATAGTTATATATTTTTTTCAATGTTCATGATGCAAAAGATGAAACGTGAATTTAGGTACAGAATTTTATTAAGACGATTTCGTGACGTCCATTCTGGCGAACACATGATGCCATACTGCGTTTGAAACGTCCAACATGATGCGTATACACAGGGAAAACAACGAAGAATATAAGGACGAGTAGACATATCCCTCTCTTGTATTCCTTCATTTTTATTATTCCTTTTTTTTCTTTGGGTTACAGTGCAGCGAAGCAATAGGGGAAATGCAACGAGGATAGAAGCTGCTTCTCCAAGTCTTTCTCTTGTCTCTGTTCCCTTCAAAGCGCCCTTTGTTCGTTGGTTGGTTGGTTCGTTCGTTTGTATGTACGTTCGACGTCCCCTGGGAACCCGCGTCCCATACATGTCTTTCCATTGTATATCAGTGACGTGCTCGCACGTACCAGAGGCCTTTCATTCTCATTTTTATGCAATTAATCTTGTCACTGATGTTCAGTTTCACTCTGTTTCTCAAAAATATTAATAAAATAAAAATTGTCTCATTTCAATTATCGTGCTGAAGAGCAGTCATGCAAAGTTTCAACGGAACTTGTTTTGCACACACGTTAAAATGAGAAATATTTTATAAATTCGTCAGTTCTCTTTTCCGGTGTATTTTTTGATGTTGAAATTTTCAGTTAATTTTCTTTCTCAATTCTTAATATTTTCCCCATCTCTTCCAAACCACATTCTATATAGAATATGAATCTTCATCCACTGCCGCACATCCTCATTCTACGGCACTGCAACCATATCTCCATCGCGCTCTTTCTTTTTCACTCTCCTCTATTTTTCTCTCCCTCTTTACTTCTCTTTTCTCACTTACTCATTCCCCACTTGGATATAACGCCACAGCCTCTCCCTCATTGCGCACGAAAATTCATCCCCACTAGAATACACCTACACCACCAAATACATATCCTATACACAGACATTTCTCTCCCTCTATATTTGAAAATTCAATGATTGGCCAAATAGAAGAACCAATTGGCGAGCGGTATTGAGCTTTGCGCATTCACCACACACGTGGCTTGACGCACGTCCATATTTTCGCGGGATAACGGAAAAACGTCAAAAAATTACGTCTTGAAGTTGTGGATAGTATGCGCTTGTTCTTTTGCTCAACGACCAGAGCGCCGACAACGTCAACTAGATGAGCCACGAGCACGTGGCATTCATTCGTCCTCTGTCTGTATATTATGCTCGTACATATTTTTTTTCTCTCTACATCCCTCTCGTTGCTTCCATTCCCTCCCCTGCACTTGCAGCACATTCGCTGTACATTCACGTATAGCTTTCAAGCCCCAATACGACTGCTCAACATGTCTCAGTCTATCTCACTTCTATTCTCATGCATTGAACATTTGGCATTCACTCCATTTGCTTGCATTCACCTTTTATATTGCGATATATGAACGACGCAATGCGTATAGATGTAAACGAAAGACATAGCACGTTCGAAAGCACCAGCCGTCGGGCTTTTTAGGTTCCCAAGTGCTGCCCCTTATATTTTGCACACACAGTTTAGTACTTGTTGTTTGTAAGCCATATTGATATATCTATCGTTACAGTTCTACACTGCAGGTTCATTTAATTCAATGTGCGCGCTGTAGCCTCAATAATTGTTTCACCTGAGATGCAACACTCATCAATTGTTCCATAGATTGTATGCCAATAATTATTGATAATGTATGAAATCGAATTGGGTAATGTTAAATGGAGATGAGAAAAAAAAGACGGGAGGAAAAAAAACAATTTTTCTCGCTTTTAAGTATGAAAGATTTATTATACACATTTGAAAATGGATGGTGGAAAATATCCGAGCGCAGATTCATAAATAACATCAGAAAATAATAAGGAAACAGTCATTAGACAAACAAAAAAATTACGTACACGACTGGAAATAATTTATAAATAATACGAACTGTCGTAAAATATTCCCAGTTAATTGCAACCATAAAGTTTAAATAATTAATACAATGATTTAACATTCGGAATCAAACCATAAAAATCTTCCATGAATAAAAACGAAGAAAAGAAACACACACGAGCATAAAATATTTTCGTGGTTTTATTTCGTGCTGCTTCGCAATTTTCTCATTCACATTTGTATGAATTGATTAGCGGTGGTGATTTTAAAATTTCGGCGCGACAATCGACCTTGACTGTTGTACTACGAATAAGCGTGTATACACGAGGCCGAGCTTGAAGGTCGCAGGACTGCACGACTTCAATATAAGCCGGCTGATATGTAGAAACCCATATACATATATTTCGTATACATGCATGAATATCGCTATATATTCTCGCCTCTGGCAAATACGTTTACGCTTATACCAATACAGATCGATGGGAATTCGAGTGTGAGATGCGTACACCGAAATACATCTATGCATGCATGATTTATCGATATAAACAGGAGCATGGGAATATTAAATGAATAGTCAATTGATTTTCAATAAATTTAATTTTTTTATCGTTTACAGTCATTACAATAGGAATAGTGTTCACAGTTGAAATCTCTGGATTAATGCATAGGACACTTTACACAGTTCATTCAAATCTATTGTTGTAATTTTTATGCAAAACTGCACTGAAAGTTTCAATGCACTGGAATCAATCAAAAAAATTTTCTAACTTGGAAGAATAATTAAGTGCAACTGTGAGTTGATTAATTTTCCAGTGGAATAATCGATTCATCGAAAATACTGCTGTTGAACATCTTTTATATCAAAATTTTACTCCATTCATTCAATAATTTCATCTCGATTTTGACGAGTATAAATTTATGAATAATTTTTAGTCGAAAATTTGGGGATTCAATTACTCATTATGTCAGAGATATAAATAAATTTTTGTCATTTGTTGCAAGATATTCTTCTAATTATTGTGTAATTCAATTGAACTTGACGTTTATAAATAAATATACAAGCAATAAATATTTATACTGTGAATTAAAATCATCCACTTGTAGAGTTTAACCCTGATCAATAAGTATGACAATACGAAGAGTACATAATATCTATTTTTATATAAATGCTTAATATGTGTGAGTATAATAAGAATAAAATAATAACGCAGTGAGCAGTGAAAAGGTTGGACCCCTCACGAGTGAAAGGTCGTTCTCGTGACTGGCGTCGTGGGGACTCGCGACTTCCGGGCATTTCGTGCAGAGACTCGAGGTGGCTGTGTAGTACACTTACACACATAATACCCGTACAGATAATACACACATTTATTCATATATATATATGTAGCTTACAGCGGGATCGTTTTATTCCTCGTGGGTGTGTTTACTTCGTGAACGTGCGTGTATATATCAGAGCACGCCCATGCTTGAAGAAAAGCGATGGGGCAAAAGGGAGTGAGCAAGATAGAACGAGATTGTATGAGTATATTTACGAAGTGGGAGTGAAATGGTATCAGAGGCCAAAGCCAGGCGGCGGCCTTGTCGTTCCCTAAATAGGTCACAACAAACGTGTGCTATGGAGTCTCTGTCAGTTGTATATCGAACAAAATATAGAGGCTGAAATACCGATCGATCCCAATGGACTCACACATTATTGCTACGAAATCCAAAGTGTGTCCACACAGTTCTCGCCATTTGGACATTTCATACTCAAGGATCGATGCAGTCCAAAACATTTACACTTAACTATCTATCCAACGATCAATATTTCTATTGTCTGTTTGTCTGACGCTTTGAAAACTTGAACTGAGTGTCCACACTCTCATGTGATAAGATTTTTATTTATACACACCGTAGGAAAAATTTTTTTTCAAGCTGTATAATATTCAACATTATTCACAATATTCATTCGTTAATTAACTTCTTGATTATCCACAATTGACTACTCTAAGTCCAGTAAAATCGTGTGTTGAAAGTTTTGAAATGAATTTGGATGAATAGATGAAGATAATTGAGGAAATTCGAGCTTTGTCTGATGGATCAAATTGTTAAGGGAAAAATTCGAAAGAATTTATATATTTAATACTCGTGTATTGTTTTTTTTTTTCATCTGTGGGAGTGTAATGGAGCTGGACGACTACTCGCAAAAGTGTGTCGTTGTGAGTTCTTGCATATCGTGGCTTCGTCGGTGGCGGTGACTCAGGCCATACGAATAAGTGTGCCACGGATGTAATGTTCTCTCTTCTCTCCTTTATTCCCTGCCTCTCACGTCCTATAACTTCCACGCGCGCTTCTCACTTGTGTATATATTTGTACACACATATATGTCATATTATCGGAGCGCACCCACCAATTGCGTGTGGTCGCGCGTCTTTTCAAAAGTTGACTCTATCAGTGCAATAAAAATAGCGTTTTGATGTCGTGGAATATCAAATATGAACAATTAATGGACAAAACATATTCGGGAATTTTTTTTTGTCATTTGTGTATTTTATGGATCGAAAAAAATAGTTCGCGCATTATTTTTCATAAATTTTGCAACACATTGCCATGATTTTTCTCGTGGATAAATGTACTTCATTATATTAATTAACGGACTTTGGATAAAAATTCGAATTTGTATAAAGCACACAATGAAACCATTTCAACTTCAACTACATAATGCGTGGCACATCTACAACGGTTCATTCTGCCTGGTCGTTCGCGCGACTCAACCGTGTCCTACTTGGGTTTCCAAGTACAGCTACTAACTGAACTCTTTCAATAAACATTCACGCTGCCCTAATTATTAATTATCATACAACTAAATTGAAACCCACCAAAAAAAAAACAGTCAATGATAAAATCCCGGACTAATGAAAATGCACAGATTGATTTTTAATACAAGGCAATAAAGATTGGAAATTTTTCAATTACAATATCCGATAATCAGGATAACCAGACTTTAACACAACAAAAATTCAACTCAAACTTCCATAGAAACAACTTCCCTGACATATCGTTGAAATTAATGTGAACAATTACGCGTTAATTATTCCGTCAACAAACAGTTGAGATTTTTTTCTCAGAGATCGCAACTATCTTATCACCGTGCGTTCATCGAAAATCCTCAACAGCATCTAAACCCAAAATACTTCTTCATATCTCCATATACAAGAACAATGTGACAAGAAATGTGTGATAAATAATATTCACGCACTATTGCATATTCCCACGTAGATATAGATGTGTACGAATATGAAGGGAGAGATCGTCGATTCAACAAGTAGACGCGCGACAGCCGTTGATGAGACACGCAGCTCTAGTGTATAGTTTAGCACGCGAGTTATATGTAGATATGCTCGTGTATATAATGCATACATCGTATACGCGATTGTAAGTTGTTGACAGAGATGGAGAGAGAATAAGAAGAGAAAATCAACGGATAAAGACAGAGATGGAAGTGTAGTATAGAATTGACGACGTCGAGATGTGATGCCACAACTCTCTCTTGCTCCATCTCGCGCTGTTGCATTTTCTCTTTCCTTATTTCTCCTATCTGTCGACACGCTTGTGGTGCACATAGATATGCGACGCTACATTGAAACTTGGAATGCAACCGAGCTGGGCAATGTATAGCCTTGAGCTGTCCAGTAGCGCGAATCAGCCTGTCGTGCGCCTTCATACAGCATCACAATCTTACAGAACTACTTGATGTAAACATTTCTAGTGTCTTTCTGTTTGTTACAATTACACACTGAGATCTTCGTATTCTGTCAGTTGTTCGGTTGATTTCGTATTAGTTTGGATGTTGCATCGAAGCGTTGCATTTTGTGTATGGCTGTGTTAGTTATCGTGTTGCCAGCTATTTCACCACTTTTCTCTCACGGAATGTCTTCATTGGTGATGAATACAATTCACACCATATATTTTTATTTATAATTATCGATTAATATTTCCATCATACTCCCAAGAAAGAGACGATGGAAGTGTTGCTGGTCGGAATATGAATGAAGAACCAGAAAATTTAATTTATTTTTTCAATCATCGTACATCAATTTGTAGAAATTTTTCTGAAACTGGCGAAGTCTCGGGACTGTTGGATCTGTTTTTCTTCTCTGCACTTATCGATCTAGACGGAAAAAAAAAATTCCAAACATTAAAAATGATTTGTTTTGTCTGATCAACTATTCCATCGGAAATATTTGCAGATGCTTCAGTTCTAACAAAACTTCTGGTCTTACTTCATCAACATGTTTTCGGTAGAACGATCGATCGAACGTCGGGGATGTCTTGGCAAAGAGAAATGAAACTTCAAAGTGATCCTCCAATCGTCGAAACTATCGATGCAGAGACTGTCTGTACATTTTGTCGTCTAAATCGCAATACGGAATTCCCTTGGTTTTCGTCGTTCGAGTACTGACGATTGCACTGACATGAATAACATAAATATATATAGCTCTATGCGTATATGCAAGTGTGACGTCTTTCTCGTACATTTATTTCCGAAATTTATATTTTCTGTAGATTTGGTTCGTTGACGCACGTGCATATCTGACCTACCACAATACTTGCCGCGGACTCAAACTATCTTTATACGTGTGACCATACACTGTCAATAAATTTGTATTCAAATCTATTCATATCAGATTCTGGCGCGTGTGTCGGTGTTTCGAGCCATTTGACGCATTAAGAAAACATTCCAGATTACACGCAGCGCCTTTGGTCATTTCTTTCATCAAATTTATTATCAAACGTCTCTTGTAATTCTTTTTTTTCTTCCAAGAGTTAGAGGGAGTCATTAAAAATTTCCCTTTGGAACAAATATTTTTGAAATTAAACTTCGACTTTCGATTAAAATTCTCCCTTTTACATCTCCATCTACGAACGGCTATCTCTATTTCAATGAATGACCAATCTATACAAGTGCAAGTGTAAATGTAGCACTCAAAAATCCACATGAACTTTTTATACGAAATTTGCAAACTGGGTTTTAGTAAAACCGTGCGTAAACAAAAGCGTTGTGTAGACATGAGCGATGGCTTTTGGTTGATTGCCGAGTACCAACACGGATATACAACCATATAAGTTTCCTTTCACTTTTTTTTTTCACTTCATTCCTATTTCCACGAGTTGTCACGTTAACACGACGCGGCCGTAAAACGTGAACTGTCGTGATTATGCCAGTGAAAATGGAGTGACACTCCGAGTTTCATTCACAGATTCGGACGCGCTGCGACCCACCCATGCGTAAAGAGAAAAGACTTTTTCCAATGTGTATATAACTACTGCGGCAGTTGGCAGGTCAGGGTTATAAATGTCACGTAAAGCGCAAAGAGGGATAGGAAAAGAAGAACTCAGAGTAGGAGACGTGTGACTTGAAAGAAGAGTAGGAAAACGAGGAAGAAAAAATAAAATTCCACCCGATTGCAATCCAAGTTGTCTCTTTCTTTGAGCGTCGTCCCATCATCCTTTTACTCCCCATATACATCTCCATATAATTAATTAAAGATAAACACACACTTGGAAACCATTTGAATTCCCATGCAACTCATTTGCCACACGGTGATTTAACGTGTCTGTATTTAAATACACGCGCGAGCGCAATCTCCCGAGTTTTTAAATCGTTTTCGCAATGAATGATCGCGCACATATACCCACACTTTATAAAAAGTATAGACATATATATCTGTGGCATCAGATTACTAAAGTGGCCGCGGTTGGGTCTCTTTAAAGTCGGCTTTAAGGTCGACACAAGAATTCAATGAGTTGTGTGTACATAGTTACTCCACAACTACGAGAAACAATTTTTCTCCCTCCGCCCTTTTTTTCCAGTTATTTTCATACAACTACTTGCGCATACTTTTGCCAAGGGGAAGAAAAAAAAAAGTTCACTTGCGTGCGAATCACGGGAGGGAGTATTTTACTTGTGTCGAGGTAAAACGGTGCGGTGATAAAGAAAAAAATATTGAATTAATAATATGTGTAGTTGGAAGAGTCGTGAAGAGGGAAAAGAGAATGATAATGTCGTCTTTGAACATGATTTATCTCTGACGATGAAAATATATTTATATATACATGTATATACATTCTTATCACGCTATTCCAAATGTTGATAAGCGTGTAGAACCACTTGTTCGATATAATTTTACACACCTCTGCCCATATTGACACTATAAGATACAAATTGTGATTAGATTAATTGAATGTGGTTACTTTAATATATTAGAATCCAACGAATCCTTATCTATATGAGCCCGTTCTATTGAAAAAAAAAAAATACTATGACAATTAAATGAAATAGTCAACAACACAATTGTCAAGTGAATCATTCAAATTAGTTCAATCATATCTGGAGATAGCTGAAAGTTATAAATGAACTTTTGTTGACTATATTCAGTAAATTAAAATATTTAATTTTGTTCATGCGTATTCACGCTTACGTATAAGCATGAGATGATGGTATATATTTGTACACAATTTAGGAGCGTTGGCTTTTATAAATATAAAATACGCCCTTACGACTTTAGCGATTGCTTGCGTGCAACCGCAGGCTAATGAGCATTTTATTTGTTGAGCATTGTTCTGAATTTTCACATGAATTTACAAGAGGGATGGAACCATAAGATGATGAAAGATGGTTGGAAATCATTTTCAAATGAAAGTATTGGAGTTAATGGGCACTCTTAATACTGAAAATATTACAGTGCATGTATGATAATTATCAGTATCGCTGCAAAATGTCGAGGATCATTCACTGAATTTTCTCTGAATCAAAAGATAAAAGTTACAGTTGCCTGCGTAAATGAGTGCAGGAGAGAGAAATTGTTGGCTGCACCATGGTTACAAGAAGGGCTCCTTCATCAGTTCTCTCCATTGCCCAATAGAACGTGAGTTTCACTCTGTTGTCGACGTCATGATATCTACATGACCAACCGAGTTGGATTCAGTGAAAGACTTGGTTGACGCTACGCGGGCTCGTTGTCACTTCGAATACGATAATATTCATATCACCTACTTCTATCGAATCTCATAATTATACCAAATATTAATAAAATTATTCTTCATCTTTTTCTTCTTCATCTGGATTTTTTTATAATTATGATTCTACCAATTTAACAGTTGTAGCATTCGTTTAATGACAAATGAATTATTCCCCTTCGAATTAATGAATAAATACAGCTGTGGATGATTCCATCTTCAATATCTTTTCTCTCGTGTTTTCGTGAATTCAATTTTTTTCGTCTGTGCATATCTCCATTGTTGCACGCCGACGTATGGTCCCTCAGGCGACGACGACAATGACAATGTTCGATACATAATGCAAAATGCTCCACACAATGTAGAAACAAAATAAAAAATGAAATCATTGAATCTTAGTTACTGGTGTGAAATTACTAACGTCTCTCAACAAATGATAAGATTGTGTTGGAGAAGTTGTGTGAGCTACGAGAAATCGCGACAACACAAGTGGTCGACTCAGCACGCAATAAAAATGTTTTCGATGAATTTTCTTGAGCTGCACAGCTTGTATACTCGAAGCGCGTCAGCTACCAAGGCGAGCGTGGCGTTTGTCTGGCATTGTGGCACGTATCTTAGGCTGCATGCAATGAACAGTCTCGAGCCAGTGACGAGCGTTGAGCGGATGCCGTGGCATAGGTATTATTGGGGCCCCACGGTCACAATCCCAATACAGGCCCACTTTTCATTAAAATTATTGACGAACAGATGAATAATAACAAAAATCACGTGTGGATGAAAAAGCATTGACTGAATAAAAATTGTGAACAATTCTCCTTTCCTTTAATGGTTTATAATTTATTCAGTAAATATAAAAATTTCATTTTTGATATCTCAGCCCTGAAGAGACAAAGGAAATGAGATTGAATATCAGTTTTATTTATGATATTTATAATCGTTTTTTATTCTAGATCTATTTTCTTTTAGTCATATTCATTTCTTTCGCTATTTCTGGTAGCATTTTAATCCGAGTAGAGATTTGTAGCAATGAGCTTGGCGTTTATCGCCGTCACGTGTATAACCCACGGATCGATGCGAAGGTAATCGATGTGAAGCGCGCCACGGGTTAAACTCGTGCAATATAAAACATTTTTGACCGACACGAATTTTTGAAATATCACTACACAATTCTTTGTTTCTTTCTCATCATTCCTCAATTTTTTTTCCTCGGCTCGATGTTCGTTCTATGATTATCTGTGAAGACAATCCATACATTACACTGTTACTCATTCGAATAAAGTTGATGGAGAAAAATCAAATATTAATCAGGATTTATTGCAGATGAATGTGCAATATCGTAAAGCGAATCAGAAGAAACATCGAAAAATTGTTGAGGTCAATTTTTATGAACGGTTCTACTATTTCAATGGGAACAATCGTTGAACGACTGCTCGAAGTGATGAAAGACTTCTATGTTCTTCTATCATTTTTCTAGTGTTCGAAACAATTCGATCAAAAGTGCAGTTTCACCTGCAGTTTTACACTGCCCAGTGACACGTCAATCACAACTCCTCGACTCAGTAACTTTTGGGAAAAAATTTTTCGAATTCCATTTCATTCAATACAAATGAAAAATAGAAACGAGAGTGGAGTTTCATTTCTTTTTTCACCATTAATTAAATCAAAACCGCCAAATTTCAACACAAGAATCTTTTTTCAAACATTTCCTTCCCCTCAAACAACTTCAAAATCGCAAACAAATTTTTCAAATGAAGTTCCATTGATTCCCCTCTGACACCTCATTCACAACCGAGCATGCCCGCCCATGTACGAATCCCTTTTACCTTCTGTTTTCACCTGTTAATTATATACCTCAATCTTTCTTCCTCCATCCTTATCTCCCTCATCATCATTTGCGGTCTCTACCAATGGAAACTTCCCACCTCTCTAAATATCATGAATTACAAATTTCCACAGTCACCTCATATTCCATATCTACAATACTAAAACAAGCACAATCATAATTCAACTTGAAAGCAATGAATGACGTTTGATGTCTACTTATTTTCATTCGCTTGTTACTCTCTGTGGCCACTTTGCTCTCCGCCTCATCCAATACCCCCATCCGTTCGCAGTAATATCAGTTATTCATTAACTTTGGGATTTTAATCGGGCCATCAAACTGTTTTTACGATCAGCTGTTGGTATTACGTACACCGTGAAACATTACATCATGTTACAAATACACATTCACACAAACATCGATATAAAACCGAACACATGTCCAAGCAGCACGTGGTATCGATACAGTGTGAAATTGCCGTGTTGTGCTCTATCAAATACGTTTATTCTTTTTCATTGGTGAGTAATAAGATACAACATGATATTACAGCGTCACGTCATATACTTAAACGTATCAAACACAAAAAAATAATTTAATTGCGACACAAATGTATTGTGTACACACAACTTTATAAACTTGCAATATGTTCACCTATATGTGAGTGTGTGTGGTTGCACATAAATGTACTTGAGGACCTTCCGAAGGACGCAATGTTTTCATCTGTTACACCTCGTGGTTCGTTGGCTCTCCTGATGGGCCATACAATGCATACAGTGTATATACATGTATACTAAATGAGAGTACACAGCGGCGCGTCGCGCGCGCACACGCATTCGGTGGCATTTCACGCCGCGCACACGTCATTAAGATTTTACGACTTGTCGGATGATAGACGGGGTCATTCTACTCGCGTTCATTCAGAAAATCGTACCCGTTCGACGAAGACCGGACACACAGTACAACTTAAGATTGTTGCATTCGCATTTGTGTACAAATGTTAATGAGATCGTCTGTTTATAAAGTATTTTAACTGCATTTGTCACATGTCCACTTATCCAATTCGTTGTGGTTCCCGGATTTTCATTTAACTACTTTTGGGAAATATTTTCCACATTAACAGATGAGATCGCTAAATAACAATTCGATATGAGTTGTGACTATCGATGAATATCCTCAATGGAGAGAATAATTCTGATTGTTTTTTTTTCTCAAATTTACGGAGAGGTAACGTTAATTTTCCTAAGTCATGTGGCTGAAAAGGGATATGATAGTTAACGGAATTGATAACATTACGGATACCCAAAATTGTTACTAAGCAACTATGAATATTCTCATGCAAATGTACACCCACCCACACGCCTACTGTGAAATAATTAAATCATTCAGGATATTCCCTCGAAGGAATATTTCATTCGTCAATAACTTCTGGATAATCGACTAATGAGAATAAAAGATGAGAGAAATATCGCAACAATGGGATAGTAGCATAAATAATTTAAGCAACGAGCGAAATGAAAAATGAATATATACATAAACAAAAAATAATTGAGAATAAAAAAATAACGCGTGGAATGTACTTGTGGATCGAGTGGAATGTGGTGTCTGAAAGCGCCTCAGCCGTGTGCGCAATAGAATCTTTTTCAAACGAAACAAAACCGGCCCTGGCCTCGTCTCCCTTCAACAATTTCTCTGCCATTACATTTATTCATATCAATTTATTTATCATCGGGGCACTGTTGGTAGATGGATACAGACCTGGGCGCTGTGGCGTTGTGGCCGGAGTGCAGGTGGACCGAGCATTGACGAAAATAACCGAGTTGGCACTCGGGAGAAACCCGAACGGCGGTACTCGACGTAGACTGTTGTCAGAGTATTCAGTAATGCTTTGCATGGCCAACCAGCCAGTAGGTTTGTCCGTGAGAGTTGTTTTACGTCTAAGTGATCGTGCGGTGTTACCACAATCGTGTAGGCGGCTTGTGGCAACCGTGAGACCGTGACGCCTTCGAAGAATATTATAAACCTCATATTAGGACCTTTTCACGGGTTGGAAAATTTTTTTTATACTGTTTAATAAACAGCTACACCGTACTGTGTATGGTTTACGAACGATCCAAGATGCTGTCATCAGTGCCAGCTAAATAATAATGTGGTGCGACGTTGGTCAGGTGAGTTTTCCGTGTGATAATATACGATTCAAAATAGTCCTATCCGTATTCAGCTTATTCAACTTTGGAATATTATTTATTTCATGTTTAGTTCCTGCTCGAACATTTTCACTTATTCATTGTCTCTATCGTTTTTTATATTGATCAAGATATTATGGCCGAGCGTGTATTGTAGTTGGAATGAACGCGAATATTCTCCTCTTTCCCATATATAAAAGTCGAACTCAGTGTTATGAGAGACTGTATACGAGACAGTGCATTTGTTGAAGATTTTTACGTTCCTCACTTCGCCTTTCATCGCCTTCTCGTACAAATTCACATCAGTGTATAAACTGAACTTGTATGATTTTTTTTTTTTTTTCATGATCAAGACATTTGGCTCGCTTTTTCGTTAAATTATTCTCCATTGAGCGATGTTCATAGTTGGTGTCGTTTCAATTAATTAATTATCTCGTGTAATAGTGTTCATCATATTAATCCATCTTCGATTGGACTATTTGAAAAAGACATAAGAAAAGTTAGACAACGTTGATGTTGAAAATTTTCCAGTCAACTATCACACGGACAAAGTTCTCATTTTTTCCCACTCTTTTCAACACTACTTATCATATTTTCGATTAAAATTTAGAGAATAAAATTTTTATGCGGTCGATGAGGAAGATTTATTTTTTGTGAAATATTTAGAAAATTCATTGTGGTAGTTCGTCTTGTTTCAAATCGGTTAATAACTGTCAGTGTACTTAGGTGTATGATGTACAAGTTTAGTTCTCAGTTGCATATGTGTATTAAAGTACATGTCATATCAGATATTTTTTTCCTAAATGACATCAAGATTATCATCTCATTGTACGTCAAAGCTTTCACTAATGACTCAAAAATTCAAAAATACAACTGCGTGTGGTTTCCCCATCGCGACGTGTTTCTTTTTCTTTTCGTTCCCCAGCGACAAATAACATGAAAGAAATATAACAAAAACTATGGAAATGTTTGTGCGCGGTTCGCGAATTGTCAGAATGTCAGATTTGACGCGTGGTAACCTCGTGTTCGGTTGTTTAAATTCAAAGCGATCCCGCGTTTCCTTGGCCTGGGGAGGCGCAGAGAGGTGAGTGCGGGGAGAGGGCAAGACGAGTGACGCGCGAGGAGGTAAGAGGGGTGACCGCGAGTTTCACGAGAGTTGAAGCGGTGAGCGCACACAAGTAAGGGGAGGTGAACGAGCGCGGCTGAGGCAGTACCGTCGTTTCTTTACTTGGCCAGTTGTTGAGGGAACTTGGTATTATAGCGTGGTGAGACGACGACACAACACAGGTGAAGGGAAAGAAGGGTCGCACTGCGACGTATTCGCTGAGCTGAGGGAGCCTCTCACAGCCGCTTATGACCGACCATCGAGCGAACGTCGTCACCATAGCTACCACAATGACAACAATCCGTTCAACAATTTCACAATTTTTACTTTCAAAATTTTCTTTTCTAATTAACCCGTGTATAAAGATTTATTTTTTCAATAATAAACAATTCAATGCTAAAAAATGGATAAATAAATATGTGGACTTAGATAAAGAATAGAAAATTACTACGACCTCCACTGAAAAATCGTTTTTCAACATATGCCGTGACATATTTCGAGATTAGGCATTACATTCGCAGTATATATATATTTTTTCGTCCTTTTATGTTTCATTCTCGACTGTGCATACGTCAATTTCTTCAACTAAATAACATATTGAACAGGAAATATATCGGTACCTTCATTTGCCTCTTTGTGAAGGGTTCGAATAGGTGTAAATAAATTTGATTGAAATGAAGTAAAACCAGGAATTTAGAATTCTATTTGTTCACAATTTTCTGTCATAACTCAACAGTGAATGAACGACAACAATATTGGAATTCATGTCGCTTTATCTACCATTGAACCTACAAGTTCTGTAACAATGAAAATTCAAAAAGAATAATTCTCCTATAATCAGTCAAAATTTATATATCATTTGAAAAACTCAAGCTAAGAATACAGCGTTCCTTCTTGATACTATAAATATCCAGTGTTTTCTATTCTCAAAAAAAAAAATAAATAAATAAATAAATGCTGTCTTCGAGTTTCATTCAACAAGAAATGTAGATAAAGACTTACCAAGCAATATAGACTCGTATTATAAACATACACAAGATACGATCTCTCAAATTTACTGCTGACTCGACAATGAAATTAGTCTTCTCCCACAACTCGACCCATACTATCAATAAGAGTCAAATAATGTATTGCACTGCACGTAAATACAAAACATAAAAATGAAATAAACAAAAATGAATATCCTTCGAGTCTTCATTGTCTTTGTTTCATGACTGGTCAGTCATATCAGTATGCTATTAGGTAGGCAATTAACATCGTGCTCTAATCTCGAACACAATGAAACATTCTGAAGTCATCAAACCCGAAAACTGCAGAATGAATGGTGAAATAATTATTTTAAATACAAGAAGAAACCCAGTTGTGACTCAAGTAAATTTTTGTGCCCGTTCATAACCCTGCAATTTACTCAATACACAAACACATTCACAAACCATAAATCGAGTTTATGTATCGACTCTTTCCTATTTTTCTTCTTCAACTTTTATCTTTCTTGCTTTGCTATCTCGTTTCTTTTTATATTTTATTCAACAATGACAGATAGAGAGTGGTGGTCACGTACGATAGCAGGTGTCGCATGTTTTACATACAAGAGAAACAATGTGAACTAATATATGCATATCATGGTGATAGTACTACGAGTAGTGAAGTGTAGTAAGAGAAACGGTATCGGTATTGAAGTTTTCGTTTCACTCCCTCCACTACTCATATATCCACCCTTCCTCTTCACCGTGAACGTCAAGAGCCATTAATGAGTGAGTTATCGTCGTCGCGATCTGTCAATAGGTCGCCTCTATTCATTCATAAAGTCGCTTTTGATATACATATGTATACATGTGAATATATATGTTTAGTTGCCGCGAAAACGGTGCAACCAAACACGTGGCTTTGAACAGCCACTGAGACTTGATTTACGCGCGGTTTGTTTTACAATAAACACATTGTTCATCGGTCTACTACACCATCGCTATTCTCGTCGCGTCATTTTCTTTTTTTTACTTTTTGCATTTTCACTCTCACCACCACTATCACCACACTCAAAATTCACGGCTAATTTGAAACAAACCGCATCACAATTTCGTTATATCGACAATGTTCTATCTGATTACCCTCGCCAACATTCAAATGATATACGAGAACTAAAGATGAAAATGATAGGGTGGTGAAAAAAAATTCTATGATGTGGATAGCGTTGCGATATGAGGAGCATTTATGATGGAGAGTATCTTGGTCTAGTCCTGGATGACGACAAATTCTCACATAACATATACAAATTTATCAGCTAGACGCGGAAGAGCGTGACGATTATGCAAATGGCTTATGAATGGGAAGCGAAATTCTCGGGTTCGTGCAAGCACCGGGGAATCGTTTTGTGTGTATACACTGTATATGTGTACAGATATATATCCAGTGTAGACTCAACGGAGGATAGAGTGTGTAGTAAGTGAGAGAGGAAGAGATATATAAATGGGGGAGGGTCTACATCGCGGCGGCACGTGGTTTCATCGCGTCCAATGGCCCCATTCGAGCATGGCATTGTTTTGTTTACATTACGAATACATCATATGGATATAATACGATTAAAAGACCATTGAAGTAGCAGTCATATATATACAAGTGAATATACACACATTAGACTTTGTCGCGAACGTGAAAGATGAAGATTAAATTATATGTATGTATAGCAATATGCTTACGTCAATCACAATACGCTAGTCTATAGATGATGATCGCAGTGTGAATTGTGGCCAAAGTGGCTTAAACGATTATGCTGCATAATAAAATTAATCATCATTATATTATGCGTACATACATATTTAAACATAAACACGCATGTACATTAGTGATGTCATGAGATAGATATTCGCCAATGGTTTACAGCCGATAGACAGAGTTAATTGTCGATAATTATTTGTTAAACAGAGTGGTATAAGTTAAGTGATGTCACACAATAAACAGCATTCGCGTGTCATTGACATTGAAAAATGATAGAGTTACGAATGAATGGAAAGAAAAAAGTCAGATATGTATAAGGATGGTAAAAAAAAATTATGAATGAAGATAATCATAAATTTTTAATGCCAAGTGAGTGATGTTAGGGTAGTATCACTAAAATACGTAGACACTATTATCGTTTTCTATTGTGTGAAACAGATTGTTTACCTATGTACCCAATTGATGTTTATCGCACTTTAAACACCCGCTGTTTTTTGGTTTGATGAAGAATGATGATGAGTACATTGTGCGTCTGTGTGGTAATAAAATAGGAAAGTGTACCTGTCATCACACAGATTGAAATCGCAAAGGCAAGAAGGTGGGTGGAATGAGACGAGGGGGGGGATACAATTTTCGTATTCTATTTCTTTTCGGTTTCAAGGTCTATGAGCGAGCGTATGTGTTTATATGTTTTTCATGGGGATTTTTGCCCGATGGCGTTTAGACTTTGTATAAGAATACCATTACAGTCAGTAGCAGGTGCTAATGGTGAAACACGACCCCTCCGTAAATTTGCGATGGTATTTTGTCCATTATTATTCCCTTTCTTCCGCCCTTTCTCCCATTCACATTCTTGCGTACAGTTCAATAACCATGGCCTACCCCAAGTGATTATTACCAGAGGAAAGTGCGTTTGTTTCAATTTAGAAGACATTCGTCTTAATTATGAGATGGTGAAATTTAACCTACATTAACTCAATCGATTCTATATTTCATCGGATACAAAAAAGTCGTGAATTATTCAACGATTTGCCCATTGATATTTCCTTGCATAATTATGAATTACCAATTGAAATCAATGAATAGTATTCATCAATGAATAATGTGAAAAATTTGAATTAGAGAATAGAATATGTGGAAGTTGAATTTATATGAACTTGTGACATCCAATCGATTCGACAGATCAAACTGAATTTCCACTTGAACATTCAAATTTACTTCAGAATATCACATTCAATTTTACATCACTGTTCCAATATATTCTCACCGTCGATCATTCTCTCATATCCTTTATTCCATTGAATAATGGATTCTCCACTTCAAAAATTGAAAATATCAAAATTTCTGCACCAACACCGAAAATCAATGATTGAATTATTACTCTCAATATACAAAAATAATGTTGATAAATCGAGAAGTCAAACAGTTCATTTCTCGTTTGATAGTCTCTCACGATTTTTCATTTCATCTATTTTACATTGACACTGACACTCTATTAATACAAACATCGATTCACGTTAATATACATAAGACATTCATACGATTATTCACATCTATAGATGTGCACATAGTGGTACACGCGACGTCACTGAATAGACAGAGAAGCAACAGCTGACGGTATCGATGAATCGTTGTGTATAACTACTGTCATGTATAGAATTCTTTCATCATGTATATGTGTGTATAAATACACATATACACATATATACAAATACCTACACGTACATGTGCATCAGAGGAAACGGGAAATGCACGTGGGTCGGAGAAATCGAATTCCACAATATATATACATGTAAGTGTATACATATATGCGTGTGAATCGTGTTATCCCTCCACTTTTCACTCACACCCTCCACCCTCATCACCACCCTTGCCGCACTAACCCGGTTGCCAACCTCTTTCCACGATATACCGTATGCTCACGCTTCGTATTCTCATCCTACATCCAACCAAACTCCCCATCTGAGCGGGTAGAAACATCCTGCATCCTCTACAACATTTCTGCTCTTTATATCCTGCGACCCATGCAACGTGCAATGCACTTTGTCGTCCTTGTTTCTATTTTGTGGTTCAACTATGTCACGTTTCTTTTCTTTTTTGTTTTTCATTACCTTTAGTTTTCTCATTGTTTTCTCCTTTTTTTTTCTCTTCATTTACTATCACATTATTTTTCTACTATCACCGAGACAATTTTTTTTTCTTTATTTCTACTGATTATGCTGATGTTAAAAGTTTTATTGCAAATTGTTTTATGAATTTTGTAATATTATACCGGGTGAAGTTTATTTTATCGTTGTATAATATGCGGAACTTGGATACTAAGTTGAAATAACTTGAACATTGTCATGTGACTTTGACCGTGAATGAATCTTATTTGCGTATACATGGAAGAAAGTACAACAACAGGTGACGAGGGACAAACTGTTTATATAAAACGTGAACACACAGTTCCCTCAATTCCTCTTACTTACTTGTGTTCTATATGCCACTCTCGTCTCTGTGTAGAAAAACTGGACGGAAAGTATGCGTCTATATAAAGAGTGAAGATATGTAAGTGAGAAGATGAGATAAAAAGTGTAAGAGTGAGAAAATTGGCGCCATGTGGATTTTTCAGGTTAAATGAGTAGCACAGTTAAGATATAGTTTATTCATTTGTCCGAGTTAAATTTAAATTCGTTAAATGTCCCATTTCAGTTTGTATTTGTTTTAAATTATCACTTAAGAACAATCCAAGCAACTACTCAGGTCGATTTTCAAATATCGATTGAATCACTAAATGGACAATGTTGCATTATAAAGTACTTTTCTCACTAATGATCAATTAAGACGAGGAAAAAGCGTTCAATATTTACAGAAAAATACGGAAAAGTCGGGCCATAATGGATAATGGTAGTAATAAGAGTATATAATTACAACCAGGTATAATTTGAGAGTGTATTGAATATACAGTTGGACGAAAAAGTTATATAGCTCTGTAGGAAACTCATCACTATTTCGCATCGCCATCGATTGTCCTAATGGATAATATAAATGGAAATATCAATTTCGTTGAATTTTCTATCCCTAATTCAACCTGCTGAATGAACAGCGAATAATTCCGAAAAATCCAGGTGTCATATCAATGTTCCATTCCAATTTCAAACTAAATTCATGAGTGGCTTTTTTTTACCAAATATCGTTTCCACCTAACGCGTTGTATTGAAGAGGAAAAAACATGTAGACAGTACATTGGGACAGACGAAAATAATATCATGAATGAAGGACAGTCTTAAGTGTATAGAATTGTGTGGAAGGTATCGGAGTGAGCAATTATTATTGTCCGAATGTAAACACACCAACTTTCCTTGCATCTCTTTCACTATGGCCCTGTCTATTACACAGTCTGCGTATCATATGCTTGTGCAAAAAGCGTGAATCTAATGTACATATATACATACGGTCACGCACACTCAAGTTCTTTCACACGGACACGACCAATGCGGCAGTAAGTGGGTATATATAACTGACTTTGTCTCCCCTGCAACTTCTCTCTGTTTGGCTCACCATTGGCAATGGCACAGAGAAGGTGGTATATAAAGTGGATGTTGGTGGTGGTGAAGAGAAGAAGCGCCACTCTGCTGGACGTATAACGACGGATCTCTGAGGGATCACGTGCCGCGCATAACTTACTTTCCCACTACTCTCATTTCAGAGTGGCACGCGCCCCTTCGGTCGTGCCACGTTTGTCCGTGCGCCTTCCGTCTTCCTTCGATTCCGCGATTCACATCCCTCCTACCCGTTCCCCTCTATTCGATCAACAATGTGTATATGTATGTGTTTACTCTTTACGACCTTCATCGTCAGTCGTCCGTGTCGATGCGACGATGACAGACGTAGGGACGTTTTGTTTTTAACACCGTACGAAATTTTGTTTCACTTACTTTTTCTATTTTTTTTTTTCTATTTATTTCTTCCTCCTTTACCTGGAGATATTGCAGATTGGATTCGTTTCGTTGTTTGTTGAGGATAATTGAAATAAATTTGAATTAGTTGTCTTGTAGATTTGTATTTAGAATAATTTTCTATTTTGTATGGGGTAAAATTTTATTGAGCAATTGCAGCAATTCAATTTTGCAGTTCTACTTTTATTGATAATAAATTTTTTAAAGTTGCGTGCGGAAGGTATTGTTATCACTTGGCAATGGGAGATAACAGAGCAAAGAGCGCGTTCATTATATATGGAAATTCATCGCGACGAGATAGAGAATCGCACGAAAACAGAAAAGATAGAGGAAGAGTTAGTGTATGTGTGGCTCAGTGGAAATGAGATGGGGAGAGAAAATGAAAAGAGATAAATATTGGTACATAAAGGGGCTTTTCCGTTCTCGGTTGTATGTATATGTTCACACATGACCGTGGTTTACATAGTGGGAAACGGGGAAATAAGACAGTTTTACAATAATTATCATAAAATTGCAAGAGAAACGGCGCTTTGACTGCTACTTTTATAAAATTTCGAAATTTACTCTAAAATTCGATGGAACAACCATCGTTGGTACAACTCCAGAGAGTTCAATTTTGTTCAATTTTATGATTATGCAATGAGGACATTTTGTCGATGACATGAATGGAATGGAAAATAATGAGACTTCTACAAACAAAAATTATGATTTCTCATTGTTCTGAGAAATAATAATCTTGCATTTTTTAACTATTTATGAGAGCGTGACTGCTGCATGTAATTTTCTTTATTTACATCCAATTCAAATCTACTAAAAGTCAAAACATTCAAAATTACTCGTAGACGCTTGAACTACCTTAAGAAGGCTCTTTGCCATTTTTATATGACTTCGAGCAAATCTACAAAATTCTTCTGTTCCACCCGATTCGCCTTTTTATTAGATAGTTGACTGAAAACGAAAGAACAGTTATCGCACTGTTTATATATATTTTACTTTCTTTCTGAGATATTTAGCTTTCCTTCTTTTTTTCTCATATCCCTCCTCACAATGTGGGTGTATATAGGAATATTGATTCCAACGCGAACAGCGAAAGTTCAATCTTCGGAAGTTGTCTTCCGCTCGACCGAATTTGTGTCCCCCGGTGTAGATCCAATCGATCAGAGAGATTGGTTTGGATTAAATTGTTCGGAATGGTATAATCATTTAGAATTTTCGGTCCCATCGCACCACATATTTTCTTGCGTATTCTCACAATTTTCATTTATTTTTCCTTGTGTTACGCACAAATTTTGTTTTCAACTAGGTAAATGTCTAAACTTTGATATTTTTTATGAAGAGATCGAAAACAATTGGGGACGATTTTGTCGATGTGGGAAGAAATGCAATCGGAAATGGCTCAACACTTTGTAACAATTGTCTTTCCGACGGATTCACCATAAAGTTTTGTGCAAATAGTCCCAAAAATTACCAATAACACGATGTGATTCTATATCTGGTATTTTCAAACTTCTCAAGTTAGCTAAACCATTTTCCAACATCGCTTAATTACTTTTTCCAATTATATTTCACATCAATGTAACAATTTCTCTATCATATTTCTGAATTTTTCTTCAAGCAACCCAAGGCACCTCACTATCAGATTAATGTCCCGATCGATACTTATTTCGAATTTGTCACAGAGACATTTATTCAAGTGTTTTGCGGTATGATTCATTTTCTGTTTTATCCATTGTAATGATCACTGCTCAACCACTCGAACGATATTGAGTCCTGAATGGGAATCACACGTAAACTTCAGAATATCCAAAAACACATTATGATCTCAATTACAAGATCAATATCGAGTGTACTACGTGTCAAAATGTAAAAATCGAAAAGCCATACACATGAAGCGAGTACAAATCAAAATTCCCTCCTCATGCAATCATGCTATCCAATTAATTTCTCCGAACTTGAACTCAACAATCGTTCATTTAAAATATACATACGTTGGCAAATAATAATGCCACGTGTAGTTTTCAAAATTTTCGCACAGGTGGCAGCACACGATTGTGCATATATTTGCACACAAAACCCCAACTAATAAGTGTGCGAATGCATATACATATTTTTCATGCATACACATGCTCGTAGATTCTTATTATGTATGTTATATATACAATGTCCCGACGTCGCGACAAGATCTCTCGCTCTGAGGCATGTTAGTCGGCGAGTAGAAGACTATACTTGCGCAAGAATCCCACTGTAGATTCTCTCACTCACAGACAAACACTCACGCGCACACATACACCCATAACTATTACTCTCTAACTCTTCTTCTTCTTCTTCTTCTTTTTTTGTCTCTTCTCTTTTTTTTTCTCTCTTGGTCTTATGAGGAGTAATCGTGTGCGCGTGATGTGTGTGTATACCCCGTACCGCCCACAATAAACGCGCACCGAAAGTATATATTCACGAAACATTCAGACAACATTCAAGCTTTCATAACAACTATACTTCTGTTTGACAAAGCTGAGAGTAGAAAGATAATGTATTGAGAGTTGGAAAAACGGTGACTGAGAGCGCGAGACATGAAAACCAACTGTATAACAGACACTCATTTATGAAGATTCTCCAAATTTCAATATCTACCATGTTATTTTTATTTGTTTCACCCATCCATTTTCCAGTTATACAGTAAATACTCATCATTATTTGTGGTTATGTCATTGCGGATTGTACACAAACAGAAGTCCATGCACATTCATCCACACAGACAATAATTATATTTATTGCACAAAGCTGAATCTCATACAGGCAATTTATATCCACATCGAAATAAAAAATTATTGCAATTAACGAAAAACATGGCAAAACGTATGACGAAAAAAAAAAAAAAAAGAAAAATGCAAAAATAAATATTCCAATTTATTTCATCAATGACCACATGAGTACACTTTTTATTTTTTCATGTATATATATTTTCATTTAATCGGTGTCAGTGTCCTTTAAATAAGTTACGCGACTGCGCGAAAAGTGGGAGGAAAATTTTCTAACAACTACAGAGTCATACGTAGGAGCATTTGATATATACATACATATATATATAAACATTAATATACATATATAAATGTGTTTGAACTGGCGACTGTAGTATTGTACATCGTTGCGTCGAAGCGAGCGACAGAGTGGGGGATTTAATATAGAACTTTGGCGCCGCGACGGCGGCTTGACGAAGCACGACCACGTGCGCTCACTATCGAACGGGCGCCACCACCACCCAACGTTTGCCAGTACTATATACCTCGTCCCACCCTGCACTTACCCCGTATCACATCCCCTTGCGTCCATTCCCCTCTGCCTTTCTATATCCATATATATACATAGTGATATTCTCACTCTCTCACACTTGTTTCAACCCTCTATACATCGCACTTAACTACGGCGTGGCATGTATATTGCACCTATGTATACATATGCTGTTATATATCTCTGGCCCGTAGCTATATTTTCGAATGAGCTGGATATATCGTGAAGGCTATATAACGTGTACGCTTACGCCATTACCGACGCTCGAATTTCTCTTTTGCTTTCAATACAACATTTAAGAAAATTATCCCTTCAATATTAATATATAAATTTATTTGATTTGTTTATTGTATTAATCCAACTCTATCGCTGAGTTTATTTTATTCATTGACAAAAACATCATTCAATCTAATTTATTATTCAATTAATGTGTTCAATGTTTGATATTCAATTTAATTTATGCGTTGCAAATAAAAAATACATATGTATATTAAAGTTTATGCGTTTACTGAGAGGAGGAAGATGAAAAAAATGAGCATTGCTGTGTAACGAGAATGTACGTGTACTGGAATATAAACCCTCTTGGGTTTTTTTTTCTTTTATTCACTCTCCCTCTGTCTTTCGACAGAAGGAATTTCCAAGGTGTATTCCCCGAGTCAGCGTGTGTGCGTCACATCCTTCCAAACCAGTTTCACACGAACATCACCAATACGTTCGTCCTCCTGTTCTCTTGTATACCGTCGCCGCCGCTGTCGCCCTCTCCTCGAGACATCGAGCGATCTCTCTCTGTCTTCGTTTTTCTCCCTCTCTCTGTCCTTCTCATTTTTCCTTTCTATACCCTACCCCTCCCTCCCGTCCACCCACAGTGTATATATATGTATTCATACATACATATATATACATTCTTTCTTCTTTTCTCTCTTCGCTGTCCTTTTTTTTTGTCTTCTCCTTTTTTTTCTCTTCCTCCACATTTTTTTTTCCTCTTCTTTTTCTTCTTTCCTTTTCTTCATTCTCGTTCGTTTCCTCCGAGCATCTCTTCTATTCTCACGTCACGAGCGCACGCCACGAGACTCACTCTTCCCTCAGGCTCAACGAAGGCGATTTTTGAAACTTTCCACCTCTCTCGCTCTTATACAGAGTGTGGTTATGTGTGTGCCAAAGTCGATATAGGCTGGACGCGATCGTGCGCGTCCAACAGAGAATCCAAGACGTATTGTAACGGTAATATATATCGTATGTTCAAGGCACAATACCAATGTGTATGTATAGGTAACTGTCTATCTTCCTTGCCTCGATTCTACTGTAACAAAAACCCTTTTGGATGAAGTTCATCTTGACTTGGAGTTGATGCCAGTACACTTCAGAATATTGATAGACTAAATGTGTATGGATTTACTCCATAGACATACATGAATGTGCTCAGTCGATTGTTACACCAATGTTTGAAGTTGGATTTGACAATTCGTTATTCAATACGCTGTGATATTTGGTAATTTATTGATTTTATGAATTTCATTGTTGAAACAGTGAAATATATATCAGTTGTATAGTCATTCAGTTGTTGAGCTGGATAATATTATGACAGTATTGAAAATGTGATGAAAAATATCTGCAACAGTGAGGTAGAACTGATTTACAGTTGGGTATTATGAAACTTTTTTTTGATGGATTTGAAATTACGAATGGTTCTCAATGGAATTTTATTGTCTCAGGGAAGATATGAATATTGGAATTAGAGAATTTTTTCTAATTGTTTTGGAACATTTTACATTTTTTTATTGCAGTCAACTTCTTTGGAATATTTTATGCATCGATATGCATATTATTGAATTGATGATTTTCATTTTCTTCCTTTTTTGGTGTTTATCCACGCAAATGTATTTTGCGTATGGTGATATAAAGCACAAGCAATAAGTGGCGCACGTTGTTGTCGCGACAGCTGCTGTTCGCCGTATGCTATCGCGCAGAATTCTTGCGGCAAGTTCCGCACCCGACTATTATACACTAACACAAACATACGCATACGCGTACTCATACAATATCATGGAACTATAGACACGAATGTTTGTGACGAGTTGTGTATCATATCGTCAGCATGTAACGCGCGACCAACCGCGTCGAGTCTTATGTGCGCGATTGTATTTTTCCCGCGCATCGATAGATAACATATCGGCAGTAAATACTCACATATCGCGAAATAGCAAACGATTTACACATATAAACAGTCATATATGGTATATCAGCAGACTTGCGAGGCGAAAACAAAAGACGGGATTATATTGAGCTGTGTGTAAGACACCGCTTAACAATTCTCATGAGGATAATCGAGAAGGGAAATATGGAAAAGTTATTTCAGATCAATTGCGATGAGCAGAGCGTCGATGAAACGCTTTGATTTAGTAATGAAAGCAACAAACATCCTTATGTAACTGTTCTTACTCTTCGATATCTGCATATGTGTGGATGCATGTGGGTGTGTGTTACAAAAAAAAATTGTCAAGAACATGGAAAAGCTTGAGCACGATAATCAGATCGACCTAACGTTTTTGGCTTGTCCATGCCTGAAAGTTCTTATCCACCCTCGGCATCACTTTCGCAAAAAAAAAAGCAAATGACAAAAAATGTAGAGAAAAGAGAAAAAACTCAACGTGCTGCGTAAGCACGACTTTCCGCCGCCTTTTCCATCTATTTCTTTTTTCTCGAATTTTTTATTGTCCCCCTCGTCTCTCTTCTCTTCTCTTTCTCTATTTCTCTATACTTGTGGTCTCCCACTTTTCACCATCGTTTTTTTTCCTATTTTTCCACCTTAGTTTTTTATACACTTTTCATATGTTATGCGCGTATATTCTATGGTGTGTTCAAAGTGCGTTTCCCACTGAATCTCTATTTTGTGTCCTGGACATTGAAAAATTGAATATTTCGTTCGATTTAACATGCTCAAGACCCACTGGAAAATCCATATGAACTGTCAATCTGCAAAATCATGAATGTTTGGGGAACCTTAGTACTCATCTTTTCCCCACAATTCATTAAAAAATCGTAAAGTTCCATTCGTATTTGCATACACTGAAGATTGTGTGTATTTTTTAATCCACACTCAGACATAAATTCGTCATGAACTTTCATAATATTCAATAGTACATATATAATCAATTGATTGTAACGATTGCGATCATGAGTTGAGTTGACTTTCAGCGGGACTTGTAGACTCCACACAGTAATCTCTGAGTATTGTCAGAGAGATACTACTGATAAAGATATTGTGAGAACAAGCAAGAGCAACGAATCTGGCATAGTACAGAAGAGTAGAGCGAGAGGGACGTGAAGAAAAATATATATTATATAGATAGAGAGTAGAGGAGAAAGGAGCATTGGTACGAGTGAGTGTGTGAGAGGGAGAGAGAGAGAGAGTAGAAGAGAGATGGACTATGAGCGAATCGATGTTTTCGTTTCGGGGAACTTTGGAACGAGGGAGAGTCGAGGGACTGTGAATCAGCCTGTATACTCGGAGCCGTCAGAGGCACAGGCACAACGGTAAGAGAAATAGAGACGGAAAATCACCAGAGTGACGAAGAACGAGAGAACCAATGTTGGTAATGGTGGGGGAGGTAGACAGGAGAGGTGGAAACGAAGTGAATGCGCCAGACAAAGAGAAGCGTAATACTCACCCATAGGGTGTTGCTATGGCAACCCCCCACTTCGTTTTCTATCGTATGCATATATGTATTCCATTGCTCTGGTTGCGAGGCCGAGCACCAAGAGTGGGAGCTGAGCGCGCGCACACTTGTGACAGTTGAGAGTGGGAGTTTACGTCCGCAGAGTGGGACCAGAACGAGTGGGAAATTTAGAGGAGTGGAGTGGGAGAGTGAGTGAACGTAATGAGAGCTAGGCGGCAAACGGGAGAGATCTACTGTGCGGGTGGTACGAAGGGTGGTAGAGCGACGAGGGGGTGAAGAGGCGGTACAATATATAGAGGTTGCAATCGCTGAGTGAGGGACTTGGTGAGTGTGGGGTATAGCAGGGAGTAGAGAGGGGACACACGAGACGAAGGCAAAAGAGAGAAATATAGAGTGAGGCAAGGACGACGCCATCATGGCTGAAGCATTCGAGTGAGAGAGATGGGCGGTGGTGGTGGGACGCGCGGGGTCGCCAGTGCAATCAACCCGTTGCCCGCCTCGCTCACGAGGGTAAAACTACCCTGAAGTTAGACAAGGATGCCGTTCATCTATATATGTAATCACATACATATGTATATATACATATACCATTATGTATATATAGCCAGACACATATACATTAATGTATACATATAGATATATGTATTAGAGAGGGAGAATTCTACCGCTCGGTGGCGCGCACGAATACGAGGTCGAGGCATGGCGGTGAGACGGTGATGGAAAAAACAAAATGACACAAAAAATGGAGGTGGAGGTGGAGAGGAAAAAAAATGAGAACGCACGGAGTTACGAGAGATTAGAGGCCGAGCCAAAAGTAACGAGGTGATGTCGGTAAAACAGAGAAAAGTATCTTCAGTCTTTAAATGTATGAGTGGGAGAATAAAATGTGTATTTGTCGTCTCTCTTTAGATATATTCACACATTCTCACATTGTATATTGCGCATGCGTACAAAATTCAATAATTTTTTGTTCCCGAATTTCATTTTACTTTATCGACACTGGTGTCTGTATTCTCTCGACGATGACCCCTGAGTTTTGTACATCGCGCATCGCACAATGATGCCTCAAGGCTCTCTTGGCATTAATATAATTATACGATTGCACTAACACATTCATTATTTGTTGAGTCTCGTTTGTTTATTCATTTATTTACGTCTATTTGTTCATTCATTCATTTATTCTTTACCTATGGTTTTGGATGATTTTTTTTTGCTGGTAATTAATGATATTGAGCGTACAATACATATGTTTCTCTTAGGACGTGCAGAACAGTATGAAGACCAATGTTGAATCTACGACATCGTAAATACAATGATAAAGTGGGATATTTTAGTTGCCATGGGTTTTTGTTTTTAGTGTGAACTAGGTTTGTATATGAGATACGAATCGGTTGAGAGAAGGAATTTGTCCTGGTGACACCGCGAAATCCAGAGTTCACCTTCAAACGAGGGTGTCTGTTGCTCATTTTGAATATGTACAATCGCTACCATCTTTTAGCTTCATATAAACCATATAGTGTTGCTCTATTCTACTGGAACCAGTTTTCCTCTACACAACAACTGTAAAGTGTAGGATGGAAGACGTGGTGTGGATGTGTGTGTGTGTGTGTGTGTGTGTGTGTGTGTGTGTGGTCGTCAAGTGTGTGAGAGTGAGGGACAGAGAAAAAGAATAAGACAGCAAAAGAAAAAGGGATGGGAAGGCACGTTAGTACAGGCTCTCTCTTTCTCTCTGATACACACCAATATAGCACCGGAATATATGTACATATATAACGCATGCACACTCGTGAGCGGCCGTGTGATACGGCCACGCAGTGCCGAGCACACGTCAGCTAAACTAGAAAGTTGCCCCAACCAACACTAAAGAAGCAGCGCAACGCAAACTATGAGAGACTTAGGAGCCTTTCGAATCACAAACCGCCATCATTTTCTTCATTTCAACTACATGGACATGATTTCAACGAGTTTATTTAACAATGCAGGAAATGGAGAATCGAAAAGAGTTATTTTTCAAATTGCAGTGAAGACAATTTCAGGAATTTTCTTTTATTTCATTAATGTGAAGAATTTATTTTTGTCTTGGTATATGTTGAGATATGAGCTGACGTGGATTTCATTTTGATAAATTCCTTTTCAATATCGCCATTAAAAATGTGAAAGAAAGAAGGGAAAACAGAATTGAGTGGGGAATGGTCTTTCAAAATTATTTGAAAACGTATGACTTTACGTTGAATGTTATAACTTAAATTTTCGACGCATTACTGAAATTGGAACACGCAGAATGATCCAATTATGATGCTTATATTGTTTCTCGTGTTTGTATGTCTGTGTGGGTATGGAATCACCCTGGTCTAGGCCAAGTATATCGTCGTGGCGACAACCCCATTCTCGCGCCGAGTAGAAAGTCTCTCTGGAGGCATTGGTTTGGACAGTGTGCGACGTCGAGCATAGTCGAGAGCGTGGGTATCAGCACGGAACCAAGTTTACAACGCATCGACGCTCAGTTGCCACATTTCGAGGTCTCCAGTTCTCTCGTCCTCTCACTCTCCCACCGTATATAAAACTGTTGGCCGCTGTTGCCACTTCTTTCGACTGGCGGGAAACGCTGCGTTTCGAAAAATAACTCTCCATCATTTTATGATATTATCAAAATATTTATTAATTCTTTGTCTTCATTTTTTTTTTCCTCCTTTTGTGCTTCATCATTCTCTCGTCGGATATATAATTCATAAATCATAAATTAAAATCTTAATCTGTGAAAAAAAATCGGATAAATAAAATTTTTCAAGTAATAATTCTTGGTAAAATATAGCGACTGACAATAATATGGCGTCAAGCACTGCATCGAAAATAGAATTTAATATACATGGCAACGCAGCGAGCAACGTGTGCACATTGAAAATAGTCTCCCGAAATTCTTCCCATATAATGCATTACTTATTGGGTCTCTTGCTCGTTTGCGCCAAGCATTATACGTGTGATTCTGGGCGCTGGCCTCGGCACAGGAAAGGAAGGAAGGTGTACAGTTTTAGACTGTGGACTGGCGCGTCGGCGTCGAGTTAAAAATAACAGTACCAGCCGGCCAACTAGTCGACTGTTCGTTGTGGCGAAGCTGTCGCACACGTTCTAGCCTAACTCTTGCCGCTGATAAACTAATATACCATCATCAGTACCATACCAATCTACTGTGCTCACTTATTTTATTCACATTGTTATCAACGTTTTCACCGCCCAATTCGTACTAAGCACGCAGCTCCATTTTATCAATGTTACCGCCTCTTTTTTCCTCCACTCTATTCTCTTCACCGTTCTCTCTAACATCTTTTATCCCTTCTCATTTCACCAAGCTCCTAATCACTGGCGAATTAGCGAGCCATTTGACTGTTAGGCTCATGAATACAATTATATTCTCTCTCTACCACTTTTTCTAGCGCTCACAACTTTGGACAATGGCACGCACACATGTTCCATTGAATCAGCCGTGAAAGAAATCTCAATCTTGTCTCTCTTTTCTACTTTCTTCAATCTTTGTTTCGACTGTTTTTACACAGTCAATCGTTTTTATCCTACGCTTTTCTCACACTTCTCTTGCTGTACAATTTATTTGTATCGTATGCGTTCAATCATATTCATTCGTGTATATATTTATATATATTTGGAATAACGAGGAAAATATAACAATCAGTGAAGAAATAAAACTGGCGACAGAGTGCGAGTGAGAAATAAAGAATGGAAAAGAGAGAGAAGGATGATATATATCAGACGGACACTCCCTCCACCCCGTCGCGATTCGTCAACTCGACTTTCACGAACGTATCATGCGTTGTAACCTTGCGCCTTTTCTCTTCTCTCCTGTACGCTTGTGTATACATTGCAGTCAACGGATAATTTTATTTTCGTATTCGAATTCACACATATGCGTTGATTTCGATCTCTAGGAAAATTCAATTTATCTGTCCATGAATAATTTGGATAAAAAAGTAGTAATCATATTTGCAGAGTGATAAAATCAACCCTTATTGATGAATTTGACACCGTTTTATCGTTGAATAGGAATGAACAAGATACCCTGCATGATAACAAGTTTTTTTTGTATCATTTGTCATTTTCATTATTGAAAGTATATTTTTTTTTTCGTATTCAACAGTCGCAATAAATGCTGACTTTGGTATTTAGCAAACTTCCCGTTGTTATATTGCAGCACTCGTTTAAAAGTGTAGTTACTGCTGACAATCGCGATGACCAATGTCACTGATGCGCGATTCAATATTCTCTTCTACCTTCAATTGTTCCGTTTTCTTCATCACGTTATTCCTTGATTGTTTCTGGTATGGATTTGTTACACTTCATCTATGTGCAATGATTATTTGTACCTTGCTTGACTATGATATCCATCAAGAAGTTGAAACAAAGTAATATAACTGAGAAGACATTGGAGAAACGTAGTGAGAGCTAGCAATCAAGAGGTAGAACAGTGATCAGAAAATAAACTGATGTCTGGCTTCGGTGTGACGGCATCTCGACTGGTCTAAAGGATTAAATATGGCCATGAATTGAATCGTGTTTCGTATCTTTGTGCCCTAAAAATAGTGAAAGATAAAGTTACATTTTGGTATATTACCCCTACTGTCCCTTCTTCAGGTACTTTCTCACACTGCTGATAAACGTTGTCACTAGACAAGATCAGGATTTTATGTGCACCATTTTTTATCAATCTTTCATCAAGTAGTGATGATCTATCCAATGGGTTTATGTATTGTTATGAATGTATTGATAGAGGTCATTAAATTGCGTTTTGCAATGCACCTGTAAACTTCTTGTCCTTCCGCCTTTTATTTCAGAAGCCGGTATACAACAGTCCAACAGGATAAAAATGATTATACCAAGCTGGTGGTATAATGTGTGTGTATAGCTGGTATAGTTGGATATACACCATGAAATATTGCATTCTCTTTTCTCCAGTATATAAACTTGTGTTTAGCCACACCTTTCACCGATACTCAAACAAGTGAACTATCTATGGTTTCACTCGCGTCTGGGCCTGCTGCGCAATCGTTAAGACACATTGGTTGTTGTCCTGGTGCAGTAACGCGCGTGAAGTTAGGTCCCATCACCCTCGACATTCCTTTCTTTCATTTAATTGAGCTAAAACTAAAGTACTTCTCAGTTGATTGTCATCTTTAAAGGCAGGATATTTTTTTTTAAACGCTCTATCAATGAATGACAAGTCATAATTCTCAATCGTTGACTATTTAAATTAGAAATTTGGATCATATCAAGGTGAATTTGTGAACGGGAAATCGAATGAAGTGAAGTGAAGGAGACATGGATGGGAAGTTGTACATAAAATTTTGAGCTTGATGCCGTCTGGCAAACGGAAATCTTCTTCGTCCGTTTTTTTTTCTCTCGCGGTCGCTCTTTTCGTACACATCGACGAGACTAAGGGACAAAAGAGCCCGACAGCCGCTCGGTCCCGACCCTTCGTCATAAAAGGCTCCCCCGACAAACCCTCGTTTTGGCTTGGGGTCCACCAGCGGGGTCTCTACCCCAAATATAACAATGGTGCATACCGCCCTATAAGCTTTGCGCACGGTTGTGTTGATGGCTGCTGCTGCAGCAGCTACGAGTCCCTCATTTCTTCGTTCTCGGGTTCTGTGTGCCCCTTGCCTCCCTTGGGTACCCGATTTCGTCCCCTTTCTCAACACATGTATATCCCAATGCATTTTTCGATGTATATAAGGATACGCGTGGGTATTGGTGATGTGTTGAATTCAACAAAAACTATTGTCTTATTTATATTTTCATGTAATTTCAACTTATCTCTGTAGATTTAATTGTGCTTCCAACTATTTTTTCACTTTTCCTCACGAATATCTTTTCTTGTCAATTTTGTGTCTGAAAACATATTGCAAGCGCCATCAATACGTATAAAGAAATATCTCTATTAAATTTCCAGTCCATGCGATTTTACTCGTCACAATAGAATATATTCGTCAGTCGGAAGAGAAAAATTTATTAAAAATTTACAGGCGAAATAGCATATGGATAGAAATGATAATTGTAGATAATTTATAACGTCAACACCTTCAATTCATACGTCCCACCCAACTCTAATCATTCCCGATCAAAAAATGAAAGAGAAAGGAGGGTTTCTGTTCCATTATGCAGTGCAAAGGATCCTGTATGGACACATACATCAACATTTAAATATGAGAGGAAGAAATCCAGAATGAATTCAATTTTTCGTTTACTTTTTTCCTACCTCCTCTTACCGTCCATTTGAAAGCGCCTGATGTGTGAGGTACAATCTATAATTCTCATTTCTACACTCATCGTTCTCGTTTACTTCTTTTCTACTTTTTTTCTTCTCTCTTCATCGACCGTATATGCATATTTGTTCTTTTTAATAGTATCGTTTGATAGAGAACCACTGAAACGTGCTCAGTGGCAGACTGAAATAAGTGCGATGGATTTTCGAGGGGGGAAGTGAAATGCATTTGGAGGCCTATGTGTCGGACCCTCGTCAAAATTTCTTGGTGAATCCGTAGTCCGGGACGTTCAAAAGTTTCCTTCAATACTTATACCTGAACTCGACCCCAAATAAAATCCAGGTATAAGACCCCACAAATAGTATTCTCTGGACCTTTGGGGCCTTTTCCTTTTTTCTTATTTTTTCCCTCACCTATCTTGTGACCGTCTTAGACCTTCTTCAAAATGAACAAAAAAAAAAGAAGAAAAGAAAGAATAAGAAAGTAAGAAAGATAGAAATAAAGAGGTCTGCTGTGAAATTCTTCCAAATTGGTGTAGGTCTTAGAATATATTTCAGGTATCAGGTGCATTGAGTATAAAATCACGAATAGATGAATAAATTTTTACACATAGTATGAAAATTAACTTGATCTTTACTGAATCGACAAATTGTGACTCATCCATTCACAAATCATCGAATTCATTGATAAGAAGTATTTCAATATATTCACAAGCTTTCAAATATATTTTTCATTACTCTCTCGGTTGTTATCAATTTATAATTTCTGGCAAGCTCCACCGTCATTTATTCACATACAAAATTCACTGTAAAATTTTTGCATCTTTTATTATTATTATCGATGAAGAGACTAAAATGAAAAAGTCAGCGAGAAATGTAGAGGGACAATGAAAAATAAAATACCTGGAGATGGTGCATATAACAACAGTGTCTGGTTATGCGTCCTGATGAGGATCGCGATTCTCATAAACTCGAGGGCGCCCACTCATCACCCGCCTCAGGAACAGGTTCCACATATATACATAAAAATTCGTATGTATATTGCTTTGCCATTCTCACTTCTACACTCTCTTTTATCTCGTTTATTTTCTCTTCCTTTCTACCCTCGCAAATATACTTTGTCATTGTGCCGACCAACGATGGTTCCGGCTTTATGGTTTCTGCACTGGGTCACTTGGGGGATGAACCTGCTGTTGCTTTCACTTATAACTACAACCCCTTCACAGAATATTTCCCATCATCTTTGTTTTTTATCTTTGAAAAATTGTGCTTTATCCCAATATATATTGCGCATAAATAGATACATATAAAATCATTTTTATCGATAAAAGCAGGGGAAAATGGATTTATTCATTTATATATTTACTTATGTGGATATAAAAAAATGTGGGGTTATATAAGAAGAAATAAAAAAAAAAGGAAGAGAAAGAGCGGGAGAACATCAAGTCCCCTTGTCTCCCACGCGTGCACGTCTGCCCTTCTGCACGTTGCCCACGCCATATGGCTCCTTTTTTTCCATCCACCCCTATGTATATATCTGTACATCCATGTATATATACATATATATATTGTTGTAATACCGTGTGCAGCAATAGGCTACTGCGCCGCCCCGCACGATTCTTCCTGTCGCACCGATGAGGGCGCAAATTGTATATATATGTATATACACGTTGGTTGCACACGTGCATATTACTTTCGTGCATTCCGTTCGTCGAATCCGGTCGCAAATTTTCCTCTTTCATTTGTACAACAATTTGGATTTTTAAAAATAGCAACATAAATCGTTGAGTAAATTCTACATTTATTTGTTGTTTCTGTTCATGTGAATATTTTTTTTAGTTGGTTTTATTTTTATTTGATGTGTAGCGACATTTAGAAATTTAGTCATCAACGTAATTTTTCTATTTTTTTTCCATTGAACTGTTGAACCCCTTCTGACTTCACTATTTACTCAAGCGCATCGATATTGATTTAAACATGTGTAAGAGTATGTTTGTTGTCTTTCATTTAACGGTGGAGATAAATGTGTGGAGTGTGTGTGAATATGAGCTCGGATGTGTAGTTGAGAGTCCCTGAACTTTAGGAGAATGAGGGATGCAACAACCCCTCGGTGAAGGTTCCTTTATTCATCCCCTAATGTACATTCTACGTTACAACCAATATACTTACAATAATCCAAATGCGCACATGCACATATATACTCACGTTTGGTTGTGTTTGGATGTATAGATCTGTGTGTTCATATATAGACGTATTTAATTTCGTGTGGGGGTGCAGATGAGTGAATGGGTTAGTTCAGTTGTGATCTAAATTCATTGGGGATCATGTTACGTCATGTACTGGAGAAAAAAGTTGGAAAACATTATCGTGCTGTGACGTAATTACCATTATCGTGTTATCATTGCTCTGTGCATTGGAAATATGATATGAAATAATTTCAATTCATTTGGTGTTTGTTTGTTTCATTCATGTTCAAATATTTTTTTTTTCTATTTTGTGATGCGAGTATTTTACGATTATCGTCCGAAGATTTTTGGAATTGATTGTTAATATCTGATTACATATGCAAAGTTAGGTGTCATATGCCCATTTTTTTTTCATATCAAAGTTCTGGGAATTCGAATATAAACAGAAGATTATTGGTTCAGACAATTTTGATTTTATCTTTATGAAAGTGTCTTATGAATGTGACCGATGTTCTATTCGTATGTTTTTAGTGAAATTCTCCTGATTTTAATCAGATATTTTTTGTATGATTGACAAATCTATGGATGTTGATCTGTAAAATTGTTGTCTTCAAATTGAGAAAAAAATTTGTCTCCAATAAAGATGATTACATCGTTTAATCACTAGTAAAAGTTCCTTGAATATTATTCTCTGTTTTCATAAACATACGTACACATGAAATTCTATTGGGAATTCGTCACCATCATCATCGTCATCATCGTCATCTTGGTTGTTGAGTCCTTGAAGTCGACGACTATGTCTCGCTACTCAGCAATCTTATCCATATGCCGTGCGTTGATAGCAGTCGCGTATGTTGTGTGTTAATCTTTGGACTTTAGATGAACATCAATGTATTAGTCGTAACCTTTTTTGTGTGAATCTTCATGAACAAACAGCAATTTTCTTACAGAAAAATCTCCACGATATTTTATTTACAATATTATAATAAAGAATTGAGAGTTGGAAAGTTAAAAGTTTCTTTCTTTCCATTCATTTTATATTCTTCTGGAGTTCTTTGATAGTCTTCCATAGTCATATTTTATCGCAGTGTTAGTCTGTGTAGCGCGAGAACGTGTACCGCGCGCGCCTCGTCCTCTTTCGAAAATAACACTCGGTCGGTTGACGTCATACCTTCGACGATCGAGGCGCTATATTCTCTGCGTGTGCGCTGCTACTTCTATATCCACACAACGTTGTCGTTAGTTTATACTGCTGGAGTCTCACAATATACTGTAATGCGCGACACTATTATTACATTAATTGTGTACACTGTATCAATAATTGTAATACGATTGTCATTTTTCTTTTGAAATCATGATTTTTATTTGCTTAAATTTTAGGTAATATTTTCTATCACCGAACAGTAATTATAGCAATGACGTGTCGTCCAATTTGAGTCTACTATGAAGGTAATATTTGTCTTGAAATACATTCGCAAAGTTATCGCTTTATACAAATAAAAATTCTCAATATCAAAAATATTTCCATAACATAAATCGTCGTAAAGTGAACACATTTCAACAGCAATATCTCCCATACCCGGAACTGTATCCATTAATGTTGTTGTGCAGGGTCGTCGGCAAAGTCTTTTCAAGGACTCAAGCAAAGACTCGCGCGCGTGGCCACAATCCCTCCTCTTATACGGCCTCTTCCGGGTTAAGATACAACTTGGGATATCCCAGACTTAATGGCGTTGCAAACACAACTATGTCCACGTGAATTGAGCAATCATGCATGCAAAAACGAAAAATAAAAATGAGAGGATAGAGCGAAAAAGTGGTTGCAAAAGAAAAAGTGAAAAAAAGAAACGGGCAACCTTTCTGCTGTTGGTTAGGTGAACCATGAATTTCACTGGTTAACGTGTCAGAATGGGATAGAAACATTAAGTGAGAGAGACCAAATGATCTCTGTATATTGCGTTGACTTTGATTTATGGATGGGTAAAAGAGGCGTGCATTTCTGTAGCGCCACTAATCCTTTGCGTTGACCCTATACGTTTTCCACGATTCAACAAGTGCCAGTCGCGTTTTAGCATTATCGGTTGTAAAACGCCTGGCGCTTACTGCTTTTAACGATGTGTCGTTCGTCGTTCTTTCTCTCTCCTCCATCCAACCATACATAACGATAAAACGGATGCAAATACAACCCTCACATGCTCTATCCCCAGTAACACAAACTATGAATGTTCAATAATAGCTCTTGAATTACTTCAATTAAAATCATTTTCAATTATTCATATTTTTCCCCGAGCACAATCATTTCATTCATTTATTGTGCATATATTTTTCACGCTTCCATCATTCTTCAGTGTTCAATAATTATGAAAATTATGTGGTGAAGTATGAGGGAGAACGAAGTATTTTCAATGTATTCGATTTTTGTATTCTCTGGATTTTTCTCCATTTTTAGCAGTAAATGTTTAACAGAAACCCACGTGAGGCTATCAATAATCATCGTTTCTATGCTTCAGCAGTATGAGTAGTGACATCTTGTAGCATTCTCGTACAACTCATAGAGCGGTGTTCGTATTGTCCCCTCTCTTGTCCTCTGGTTTCACGATAACGTTGTCTCTTTGTGCCCGAGCTTTCAAATTGCCTGCGAGGCAATGTGAGTGAGCGACGGTGGGAGAAATACACATATAATCATCCACTTACTTTCTCTCCGGTTGTCGGTGAAGTTGGACTTTATATACAGTTATATCTTTCACACAATTCGAGAATGGCCAGCTTTAACATCAATTTTAGCCAGACAGATCAACCTAAATAAGTTGCCGAAAGGAGAACTATATTTGAAAAAATTATCATCTTTGTTCTATTAAAAATATAGTCGAACAATTCCAATTGAAAGATACTCGAAGGAAAATATGCAGTCGTATATATATCAATGCCCGCATATCCGTTGGATATTGAATCATGCTCATGACTACCATCCCCATATTTTTTGTTTTCAGTAATACTCATTTAGTCTCATATATATATGTTCACCACATATGTACATATATATAAATATATATTTCAAAGATGACTTGTTCCATGGTCAGAAAGGGGAAACTGACGTCATTACTCAGACACATTCTCGTGAACGATCCGACCCTCTGAGTCACATTGCTTGTCAGCCTGCCTTCTGTCTCTACTAGTCTTCATCACACAATAAAAACTGCATAGATATATAAACGGATGAATACTGACGATGATGAAATAGAATTATTCGATGCTAAATTAATAAATTTATCGATGGAAAAATGGAAATGATAAACTAAATTGCATTTGATTTTATATGATTACAGAGTTGTGCAATGATGGGTCTGCAGGCCACGGCAGGAAAACGTAAGCTTGAGGGAGGAGGTTGCATGGAATTTGACATGGATATGGGCGAGAGCCCGTCCAAACTTGGGAGAGTTGAGGGCAGTTGGTGGGCAATGGAAGACAGTTATACACCACCATTGAATCAATCGCCATCATCATATTATGATATGGAAGTTAGTTCACCATGTCTACAAGCAAATCCGTGTCAACCAACAGCAACAACAACACCACCACCACCAACAACATCACAGCTGCATCACTCACCGCAACATTATTACCATCAACGTGGTGGTGCTGGTGGTAACAATGGTTATAATCAGTTGTCAAGACCTCAACCCCAGTGGGGAACGCCTCATCATTATGAACCACCAACGATACGAAGAGAAGAAAATGGGAAGAGTTATTTGGAGCTTGGCTCAAGTTATCGTGCGAATGAACGTTGTTGTGAAGGCTCGAGGTCCAGTTGGTGTAGACGTGGTCGGGCGTGCTATCGTCAACGTAGGCTAGCCGTCCTTAATATTTCAATGTGTAAATTGGCGAGGTACCGCCAATTTCCCGATCCAAGTCTCCATCGTTCTGTACTAATATGCAATACTTTGAGGCATCTTGAACGTGAAATGGAGAGAGATAGAAGCCCACCACCAATGGAGCCAGTTATACCAGCTCCAATAGCACAATTACAACCACCTGAGCAAGGTAGACTAACACCATTTCCAATGCCACCAACCTCATCAAATGAAACTGATGTTGATTCAGGTATTGGTGATAGTGACGATAGCCGATCAATAAATTGGGGCAGTGTACTATCATTGTCAAGCCAATCGCCATTGGATCCATTGAATAATAATGAATTGTTGGACGTCGATATTGGACCCGAATTAGATCTAGATTTTATGCCGGGTTGGAAGCTCACACCATTGTCGGCTGATGACATCCTGAGAAGTACAAATGTTGCGGTAACTGCGGCAGCGGCAGCCGCTGCGGCTGCATCAACGCACGAACATCAGATGACGTCAAGTGCTACAACAAATAATGCAACCAACAATTGCAACAGCAGTAGTACGCACGAGTCATTGATGTGTGTTGGTTCATAGCCCCCAATACTTGCGTCGTTGAGTCATCTCATCGACTTTTATCCTCTTACGCCACAAGGTAAATAGACAAAAGCCCTTGTTTGGCCTTGAAAACGACGATGACTACGACGATAAAACGATGCTGCGCCGAATGTCACGGGATGACCCCGTTCGAATCTCTGTAATACAAACGACAATGTCAGGGAGAAAGACAGATGTTCATTCAGCACATCGTATCTTTGTTTATGTGTGTGATCGTCGTTTATTTATTTAAACAATACGGCTCGTCAATTAACATGCCATTCGATTTATCATTTTCCATCGTTTGATATTGCGGTGAACACCGCTTCTATTAGTCCATCATCAATGTATAACGTTCTGTGCGAGGACGCCCTCACGTCGCTGTCGCTGTTGTTTGTATGTATGTGCGTTGTTTGTAAGTATGTTTGCGAGTATGTATGAAGGTACGTTTGCATGCAAGCATGTCACTCTGTACGCGCGTCAGTGTGCAAATGTTGAATAACCCTCGTTATTTATCACCCGTGAAAAATTATTGAAATTATGCTTTCCAAATGGATCAAGTGGTTCAAAACAAAAAATTGTCGATAATGATGCGTTGATAATTGAGCACTACTTGTGTATGATAATTTTTCATTCTGTTCTTGTGTATTCAACGGGAAATGTAATTGTCCCCCCCGGGCCGACGATGAACAATTGACATTAAAAAATATAATTAACTAAGGAACGTCGAAGATTCTTAGTTTCAATTTGTCATTATCTTTGGACGATTCCACATTTTTTCACAGCTTTCTACCACATAACGAAATAAAAAAAAAAATATTTAAATGAACATCATCGTCTGCCTAGCTGGTTCAAACGTTGAGTCTACTTGAACAGAAAATGTTCATTGTGAATAAGAAAAGAGAATATTCATTGTTGGATATTATTGAAAAATAATTGAGAAAAGGATTGAATGAGTGCCTCATAATTATGAGAATATCTCGAGTGGCAATAACGTCATGATTTAGGCCCAATATTTTGTGCCAGAATACATATTTATATGTATGGTGCTAGGTTCAGTTGATCCTGGTGCTTTTCATTGCTTTTCAATTCCGTTCCACTTCAATTCATCAGTTTGTCTATATGAATAATTTTCTCATTGAACCAAGCCGATTGCATGAAGAATGAGAAGAACATAATTAAATAAATAATGAATAAATAAATAAA
>JABMBR010010373.1:0-42973 GCA_018881525.1 Meteorus sp. PSUC_FEM 10030008
ATATATATATATATGTGGTCCTTCATCAACTGTTGTGAGAAAAGTTTCTAGCTAGCAAATAATGAGTAGTTGTAATAAAAAAATTTCATGATTACTCATACTCACCGCCGTACATTATCGATAATATCCATGTAATCCGAACTCCGAGTGTAATATCCATCATCGGCAACAGCGCCCCAAAAATTGCTCCACGCTGCTGCTGGTCGAATCAACAATGGAGCTACAATATCCCTCTGCTGTTCGACTAATAGCTTTAGCGTATATTTATTATCGAGATGTGCAATCGAGTCTACAGTCAAATGTCCGGAACATCCTTTGAGCAAACAATGGTCACTAGAATGATTAATTTTCAAGTTTTTACGGCTGGGTTTTATCGCATATTTTTATGCAAACCATGCACAACGAGGATACCCAATGAATAGACGTATAAATTAACACTTCAGTTGATAGTAAAAAAATTGGAATAACATACAGAGACAAATGTCTAGCAGACACTCTATCAATCTTATCCATCGGAGTTATATTTCTTAAACTCATATAGTCACTGCCATATTTTGCGATCCATTGTTGAACAAGATTCTCATGATACAACTCATTGTTGTAAATGAAAATATGGATTTTTGATTTTGGGTAAGTTTGTTGATTGATATTGAAGAAAAATTCATCGAGAAATGGTGTTGGTTGATCGATGAATATGGCCATTAAAATTGGCGGGTAGGTATCCGGTCGGTCTTCTGGAAGCACAGTTATGTCATCATGACAACTTAAGCAACCGTCATCAGGATTCCACGCGTTTGCCAAATAATTCCCGAGCGAGTTGAGGACTTGTTTACTAGGGCCATTTCCATGGACTATCAATGGTATGGTATTGTGCAATCTGTTTTGCAAATAAGCACTGTTTCCTTTGAATCTCAATTCGATGTCAGCTGAATGAAATTATTGATGGTGATTAACCAGGATAGTTGCATGTATATTTCATATGGTTCACGTATAATGTATATGCAATACCAATTGCGCCATGAAGGTTTTGAAAAATTCGACATCTGTGATCCAATTGGATTTTATGCTTTTCTCGAATGATGGGATCGAGATATCTTTTTGTGAAATATAATTGATCGTCAGCGGTATTTGAAATATTTGGACTACTTATAATTGCATAGATATCGGAGGCATATCCAATAATGCCGCCAGAATTCAGATAAGGTTCGCCACCGACAATATTATTTGGATATTGTGATGCAAGCGATTTGTCCGGCCAGCAATATTTTTCAGCGGCAAATAATATACGAGCATTGAAAGACTTGAATTCATTGACAATTTCGTTGGATGTAGCCAAAAATATGACATCGTAACTGCCAAAAAAATGAAAAGATGATTACAATGTACATGAATTAATAATGAATTGCAGTTAAATAACAATTATTATCATCACTTCGTCTATGTGTCATGATTCTATCCGATTGACATTTTGTTAATGGTTTCCTCACCTGTCCGTGAATAGAATGATTTTGTTCGCGTCATCTTTATAGATGAGTAATGCTTCTTTTAGCAGATTTATTTTGTACCCACCACCCCGAAACTTCATATCGCCACCTCTCCATAGTTTACCCATACCGAGAACTTGAATTTTATGTTGGAATTGATAAACCGACGCCGATCTCAGATATCTTCTGAAACCGGCTGTGAGATTTGACGCAACAGTCAGGACAAGTATATCTGCTTTTGAGAATGGAAAAAAGTTTACAGTCATTCTATTAATTGTCATAATATTTATATTACTGAATGAGTATATATGCGATCTCAAAATGTGAGAAGATAGTGCACGTTAACAAATTTCCGCTGCTATTTTATGTCGCCATATCATGTATATTCACATGATCATGCTTATACATGTATGTGGGAAAGCAGTTCCACTGCGCTCAACGCCGTAGAACGTATCTTGACGGTTCATCGTCATGTTTGCAACAAGATATTTTGACGCGCGTGAACATTGTTCCACGTAAGAAACTTTATCAACGTGGAAATTCAATATTCGGACACAAAAAAAAAGGAGAATATGTATGAGTTGGAGAAATTTGACGAAAATGTGAAATTGAAAGTTCTGTAATGCGCTTCTGTGACTTTTGAAACATAAATTTTTTGCAATCTATGTGGCAACAATATTTTTAATCGATTGAAAAATATTGATAAAGTGAAGACCCATTGGAAACAATGATAGGAACATATTCGAAACGAGCTAACTGCGTGAAATATATAGATAATTGAAATCAAGAAAAATACATAGTTACTGTGCAAATAATGTAACAAATTGGATTATAATTAAAAAATTATAGTTGTACTGCCGTACGGTTCTTAATTTGCCACATAAATGTTCACGAAATGAGTTCATTAGGAATAATTTAATCGAATAACTATATTATGACGCAATGAAAGGAGAGAAAAATAACTTTGCGAAAAGAGTGTAAATATGATTTACCTGTATCATTATAATTGGATGGTGTGGCCTGCGCGAAAACACAACAACACAATATGAAATTGGAAATCCACCGAGTTGCTTGCATTGTACCGGTTACAGCTCTATTTATTTGAATGCAATATAAAGTACAAGCGCACAGAGAGAATGAATGAACGTATTGGTTGAAATATAGTTACGTTAATGTTGAATTTGTGAAGAGGATGGACGTCAATCAAAAATTGGATACAATATTTCTCAAATGTGTATTAGAGCGTTTTTCTGAGCGATCGGTGCGACTGATACACTACCAACGCGCATACACAAAAACACACACAAATAAACGGGAATAACAACCGATGAATGTCGAAAATATACAGGGTTAGGTCAGAAAGATTGGGATTAATGGGAGAAGGGGAAAAATGTAATTGGCTATAGAACAGGCTATGGGGAACGGAACAAGAGAATGTGGTTTTCTTCTGTCACACAGTTATAAGTATTGAAAAATGAATGTGTTGCACAACGTTATCGTTTGGAAAAAAAAACGGGACGAGACAATTGTGTAAAAACAATGTGTTGGCTATTAATGATTTGAAGACGAGTGGCAATGATAGAAGTGGTAGCGATTTCGCATAGTTGTAATGTCATAATGAAGCATTTCACAGAAAACTAAATGAGATGGAAAATGAATGAGAATTATGGCTTCGTAGGAACTGAGTGCAGTGCACTTTTGGCTCAGCAAATTTGACTATACAGTGTTTATGAGCGATAATTGTTGATATTCAATTGTCACTGGTGCTACGTCAGCATAGAAAAGGGTTCAGAGGATTGTGGGAGTAAATAACAGAAGAATAAACTGGCATGATAACAGTGACATAATGTAGAGAATTTTTTGAAATATTTTTACTGAAGCAATATGAGTATGAAACTGGAGAAGATATTTCATTTGTGTACATAATTGAATCAACAACTTCATGAAAAGGAATGATGAACGGAATGTATATGTGATATATTATAAGTATGAAATGATGAAGTAAAAAGGAAAAAAGGAAAAGCTCGTTCAGATTTCTAAGATCTTAGCATATCCTACTGAATAAAATGAATGTGTTCAACCGCGTGTTTGTCACGTGGTGGGGGTAAATCCTACTCACGATTTGCTATTACTGAATACAATCATGAAAAATGGAAAGAATAATAATAAATATGGTTTCCAACCAATAAATACTAATGAAAATATTCGCAGTCAAAATGATTCGAAAGACAAGAAACTTTTCGAGTCAAGACATGTACTAAATGTGATAGAGAAAAGACATTCAAATGATCCGGTCATCATAACAGCTGATATTGTTGCTGAGACGAGTTTATCTATTGTAAGCGCTTACTCTTCTTCCGTAGAAGAGCACTATTATTTTATGCAGAAGTATAAAATTTCACCAGCAAACTTATTCCTTGCTCTTTACGGTATTATTCTGTACAACTTTTCATACAACACGACTTTACTGACATTATGGACGCATTCGTTTTGGGTGCTGACAGTGCTGTGAGCGCCACTGAGCAGTGTTTTTAGTGTTTATCTAGCCGCTGCAGATGCTGAAAAGCTTATGAGCATGAGCGCTGAAAGCGTCTAAGCACCCAAAACGAATACACCCTATGAATTATTGAAAAATTTATTTCGAAGAAGAAGCGAATTAACCAAAAATCTCATGTTATAAGGGAATAGTATATTTTTATCACTAGTTCGCGTGCCACTCTAGAAAGTTGGTCTCTATAAGGCCTTCTCGATAGGGTTCTCAATGGAACTCTCCATTGGTCTGGCCGAAAAGTGGGGGTAATCTTCCTATCCGATCCAGCAGCATAAGTTCACAGTAATAGATTAGACCTCGGGTGTTTTCGGATCTCACTCTTTCCACCTATTCAAATGTACATGATTGGTTCATCTAGACAACTACTGTCAGTAATATATCGAGCCCGTGCATATACGCAGTGACACGGGGGTTTCCCAATTGATCGGTTCCATGACGGCGACGCTCAGTGAGGCACTGTGCGTCTGTAGCAGTGCTGCCGAAACGTGGGATTTTTCTACCCCTTCCATAGCGCCGCGCGTGCCTGAAGCGCGCATAAATGACGTGTATGGAAGGGGTAAAAACATTCCACGTTTCGGCAGCACTGGTCTGTAGTCTGTATGTACCAGTGAAGCAACATCGCTGCCCAAAAGTTCTCCCACTTCCCAGCCTTTTCAATAGACTCTACATTGGTTTAGCCGGAAAGTGGGGGAACTTTCAGGCAGCGATGTGGCTTCACTGGTCCGTGGTACAGACTCTGTACGATGTGGTGCTCGTTAGAACACAACATGTATCATAAGATCTCCATCAGATAGCCCTCAGAATATACGGCATTTCAATGGGCTCGTTCAGATTTATCAAGGTTTACTAAGATCTTAGCATATCCTATTGAGTAAAATGAGTGTGTCCAACCACCACATATTGGAGGATATCGTCAGCACTGCTTAGGATTTGGTAAATCTGAATAAGCCCAATGTCATCTTAAATATACCTAGAATATGCGTATACTATTCACATAGGGTGTATTCGTTTTGGGTGCTTAGACGCTCTCAGCGCTCATGCTGCTCACGCTCATAAGCTTTTCAGCATCTGCAGCAACAAGATAAACACTAAAACACCGCTCAGTGGCGCTCACAGCACTATCAGCACCCAAAACGAATGCACCCATAATATACCTATGCAAGTTGCGATTACAACCCTGGGTACAAACTCTTTCTGGGGCGGCAATATACTTCTCTGCTTTTACTATAGTCTGTGATGCGCCACTCGAATTCTTGCTCAAGATAGAACACATCTGGAAGCGATAGTCAAATGGGACGTACATACCCTCTGTGTGTTGAAATGAAGTACACGGAACCAACTATTCCAAAGTTCCTCCAATTTGAGAGCGCATGCGCCAAGGGCTAGTGTATTCTCACATGTGCGTATGATTAGATATCGAAGCTTATTGAGCGCATGCGCCTTTATGTTGATTGAGGTAATCCAAAATAGAAAAAGATAATTTGAGTGAGTAGCGCTTTTGTTGGTTCCACTGTAGTCGGTTAAGTGATAAAAAAAAAAAAAACCAACGACGCCCGAAATTTTTTCTATAACAATTATTCATAGAAACAACTATAATACTGAAAATAAGAGTAACACACTAAATCGTCTGAAATGATTTGTGATAGACCGTAATTTCGATAGAAACTATACGATTACGTCGCACGTCATTTATTATGCCTACATATCAAGAAGAATTCACTCAAGTATCCAACATTTACTCATTTGAATTTTATTTTTACATATAACTTGATAGCTCCTGATAATATTAATGAATGATGAATTACTTGTGCAGCAGATGGAAGCGCAAACTGTGATCATTATTCACCCTGGGTCGCAAAATTTGAGGATTGGTCGAGCATCAGATTTGAATCCAATAACGATAGTGAATGCTATTGCGAGAAAGAGACGATTACCCAGTGCAATCGCATATAGAGATCCAGTCCTTCCTGGTCTCGTGCCAAAGGTAATTTACCTTATATGCATATATATTCATTGTTCAATATTGATCTATTTATACAATCACTCCACGCATAATTCTCAGACTAAAGAACTGACCCAGGCTATGGAAGAATCTCGTCTTGCAGTTTCTCATACTCTCCAATCTTGTCTTCAATCAGATGGTCGAAGACGTTATGCCACACCACCTCAACAAATAGCTGCATTCAACAGAAGGTCTAATCCCGAAAAATTTTTAGCACCATCAGAAAAGTTGACTAAAACTATGAATCAGGATATTCTAGTCGGGGATGATATATTCAACCTCAAGCCAGAAGATGATTATAACATTCATTATCCATATCGACGAGGCGAACTTCATGTACATTCAGGTTTAGGTGGAAGCCTGAAGTCAGTATTGGCTGATCTGAAAGTCATCTGGGAATATGTATTAGAAAAAAAACTCAATATTCCCGTACATGATTTACATCATTATAAGGCTGTTATGGTTATTCCTGATATTTATAATCGCCATTATCTGCGAGAGTTAACTACCCTATTACTCTGTGAAATGAAATTCGACGGTTGTTTCTACCTCCAAGTAATGATTATTGGAATTTACTATTATCATCGTAATAGATAATGTCAATTCAAAAGTATATCGTCAATAGTGAACGAAAATATTTGTTGTTCGTTTTGAATTCTAGGATCATGTGGCTGCAACTTTTGGAGCAGGTTTAGGCTATGCATGTGTCGTCGATGTGGGTGACCAAAAAACATCTGTATCGTGTGTTGAAGATGGTATTTCTCATCGAAATACTCGCGTGCGTATGGATTATGGTGGCGGTGATATAACACAAACGTTCTTTTGGCTACTACAAAAAAGTGCATTCCCATACAAAGCGTGTGACCCTTCTAACACATTGGATGCACTATTACTCGAAAAACTCAAAAAAGACTTTTGCCATGTGGATTTAAATATCTGTGGATCACAGGAAAAAACATTTTATGTCAATACGTCCGATACTACAACCGAAAAGTATACACTGCAGGTAACTATAAATTTGAAATACATGATTGCTTATAATGAAATATATCTTTCGACTTTCATTCGATTAATCGGAGGTAGGAGATGAGTGCTTAGTCGCCCCGTTGAGTTTATTCCAGCCTGAACTCTTCAGAATAACGGGCGTTCATAATGCTCATATTCAGAAGCGCTATACGGGCGATCCAGAAGATCCACATGATGAGAATTATCTTCGTGAAACAAGTGTAAATTTCAAATAAACAATCAGTATACAGTCAATCAAATTCTAGATTGACAAACAAATAAAGATATGGATAATTTTACAGAGAAGAGGAATGAAGGAGAATCTGGAACAAATTCTAGAGATCCAGGAGGAAATTGCTCACACACAAACTGTTGGCGATCGTGAAGAAGAAGTGATCGTTGATAATGTGGACACTGTACCTATTGTACTATCAAATCGTGATCTCGATATTCCCCGAGACTTTATTGTTGGTCCACAACAGCTATTAGGATTGGATCACGCTATTTTACAGAGTATCGATCGATGCCGTGAGTGTTATAAGATTTCATTGCACTATGAACAATTGAAATGTCATCGATTTTCTATCGCACATCCTCCATACGTATTCACCAATTCAACAATTAATATTTACGCATACCAATAAAAGATGATATATTATATACACATCCCGACAGCAACCGAAGACTTGAAGCGAAAAATGTATAGTTGCGTCTTAGTGGTTGGATCAGCGATGAAATTCCAAGGCATTGGCAGATGGCTGCACAACCGGATATCATTACAAATACCTTACACGTATAGAGCAGGTGAGTTGTCAATAATGTAACAGAAGTGAGTTGCTATTCGTCTCTATTGGTATTGATTGCAGAACAATTAGATATAATAACACAGCCAAAAGAGATGGATCCTGGAATAACAACATGGAAAGGTGCTGCTATACTCAGTTGTCTTGAGTCAGCACAAGAATTGTGGATATGCCGACAAGAATGGGAAAGACATGGTATTCGTTTACTTAGAGAAAGGGTACCGTTCATGTGGTGATTTTGATCACATAGGGATACATTAATTTTCTTGATAATGATTGATTGAATGAACCTAAAAATCAGTATTTAAAGGAGATCAACAAGTCGCATTTTATTTTTAACATTCCGATGATAAATCGCAATGTCGGCCTCTATCATAAATTTTACACAATCAATGTGCATAGTACCTACATCCGCATAGACCTCATCACCACTTCCTTTTATATATGCTGCCGTCAGTTCCTATAATGTCCACACAAATAAAAACCATTTGGATATTAGGAAATTCATTGTATCACTTGATATATTTCAGTTGGACGTACCACAAGTAATTCCTTAAATCCAGTATGATTTGGAAATATAAACTCAACTGTTGATTCCTGAAATCGTCAAACATTCATAATGACAACACGAAGTAAGAATTAATTTTTAGGCATCTGTTTTGAGTATGACAAACCGGTCGTATTTACCAAGTCTTTCTTCACTGCGGAGAACAATTTCTTTGCATTCACGACTTCTTCATCATGTATGATACTATCTGTAGTATTTCGGCATGACGTATCTACACATGTCTCCCTCATTCTCATTAGACTGTTATTCCCACTTTCTATGCTAAAAAATGATATAGAGTTAGATCGTCATACTACCGGGTATCAAAGAGAATTGTGATCGTTCTTACAGGATTAAATTATTTTTCATAATCAGAGCTTCCTCTTTGATTTCATCAAGCACTTTCAGAATATCAAAAATTTCCTGTTCTAATTCCCACACATCCATTTTATATACATCGATTGTATTGGAGATTGGATCAGTCCAAAGATCATAACCGTGATAATTGGAAAAACGTTGCAATAGCATAAGCTCTTTGTCTTGCATATTATCGAGTGTGGTTGAATGCGGGTGTAGCGTATAAATATGATTATTCAAATCACAGTCACGGACCATCAGTCTCTCAGTCTTTTCATGCAACTCTCTATAAATATCTTTGAGATGATCATATGTATCATCAAGCGTGAATTCGATTGCCTGTATGGCTGTCAATCCTCCCGTGACATCGTTTCGAGCCTGTGAATTGAAGTTAGATAGATCTGTGTAGGAATAACACTATATACATGTAATAATTGGCGAAGCTTTGAGACAATGAACTTCATCACATACCATTTGATAATCACAGTTCTACGTGAATTCAAATTAGTTCGATATCTGAAATTCAGTTTCTGGATGAAAACATCACATGTTGTAAATATTAATGAAATTAGACACACTACGGATCGAAATTACTCCATCTTGTTCATAGATAGCATCACAAGCATGAGTTTTATAGCGCGGGTACACTATAAACTTTTAAAAATAAGTATTCGAATGAATGGATATATATATATATATTTATTTATTCATTAAAGATACGAATAACGTACATGAAACTCAGCATATACTTCACGATTTGGTTTTTGTGGACGTTAGAGAGTGCAGAAGAGTATTGTGACCATAGATGTGGCGTTAAAACCCAGTGTACAGAGTCACTAGTAGGGATGTGTACATCAGAATAAGATTCAGCTAGAAGGTAATTTATACAGTAACCGTTAGAGGCGCAACAGTCTTGCGACCACGAGAATCGTAACAGATGGCCACAGTTTCGTTGCAGCCCTGCTCGCAAATACCAATTCCTGGCGCAATGCAGTGCGTCGACCGCTATACTACACCGCAGCGCCACTCACAATCATTCGTTACAAAAATTCATTTCAACAGATATGTATATATTTATATAGATGGTTACAAATTGGGCTCGTTTAGATTTACTAAGGTTCATTGAGATCTTATCACATTCTATTGCATCAAATGAATGCGTCCGCCACAACATATCCTACGATATATCCATAAGCCTATTCGGGAATGAGCTGACAGTACTGTCAGTACTAGATTTCCGTTCTAGAATACTTTTAAGCACGGCTGTTGGAATGGAAACGTACTACCATTTCGTTGGATATTGGTCCCATGAAATTACTGACTTCCGGCTGCTGAGACTGTCCGCAACGAGGTAGCGCACAATCAGTATTACATATGGCCGCGCACTTTGGTATATTTTTTTGAATTTGGTTCAGTATATGCTTCATCTGTTTATTTTTTTTTTTTTTTTCGAGTAGTTTTTTATATCAAATTGAATAGGAAACCATGGAGAAGTATCATTCTATTGGAATAATCGATAAAGTAACAGGCATTCCATATGCAATAACAGTAATGAATGAAGTTTACAAAAGGAAAATCACTGGTGAGTTAATCTCTCTTCCATTATTTCTGTAACGAAAAATACAGAGCTGGCGTAGAAAGTATATTATCGTAGAGTCATTAACAGAAAATAGAATAAAATTGAAATGCATATGATGTCGACAACTTTGATACATAGCTGTATTTTGTAATTAATCATTCGAAAATTGCAGATTCATTATCGGAGGAGTATTTTAAATGGTGGATAGTAGGTACATGCCATATGAAGGAAATGAGAACGTCAATATAAATCATCTCATAGTTGACACGATGAACAATTATCAACCACCAATTTTTCACCATGTTATTTGAATTCTACATCGACGTAAACAGGCGAAAGAGTTTTTGATAATTAAACATTTTTATATTGATCAAAATGATGATAACAATTTCGAATTATAATTGTCCATATAGATCAATTCGAAATTTGTAAAGAAAGAAATTGTCTCTATTGAAACTTAATATGTTGAGGTCACCCAGTAGTAAGTGGATGTATATGTGGTGGATAAGGTTGTAGCAATACTGAGTAGAGTCAAGGAGATATTCTTGTCAACTTTCCAGATGAATCGTTATGATCACATTAATAGCGAACATTATCTCAATGGATCATTGAGAATTCAAATTATACAAAAGACAAAAAAAAATATACAGATACAACTGTGAATGTGATTTTTTATTACTGAATCTACGGAAAACGAAGTAATTTTTCTGAATGATTTTATCTCGGACGGTTTCGTTTCGCTATTTTCATATCGTCAACTCCAAGCAGGAGTCTCTCAAGAAATAGAGTTATTGCAATATCATGAAAAAACACATAGACGGCTTCCGAAAGTTTCAGAATGTTCTTGAGAATTCGAACTTCTTCATATAGACGTTCTGAAAGAAACGTTGATTTTATGCATCATATCAACTCTTTTTACCCCTCCACTATTTCGAATCGTGTTCAGGTAGATATTGTGAATTCACTCCGTGAGGTGTAGATATTCATGTGAGCAAAATTGATTAATCGAGCCAGTTATTCATACTAGCATATTAAATGAGAGCGAATAGGCTAATATTATTTGGACTCAATACTCTCCCCAGAATAATACCAAAAATAGAGATTTATGAACGAAGTATTGAATTGTATTGGAGCTCACTCGCACTCTACTGGTTTCATACCTAATGAATAGTAAAAAATACGATGGAAAATGAACAATTTTTGGTTAAAGAGACTGTGAGTGTAGGTAAAAAAAAAACAGATTTCCACGATAGAAAAAGCCTACAGATAGATAGAGAGTGTGGAAAGCGATACGTATAGTAAATAGCACGCGGCACGTGATAAATAACTGAGTGGCGTGGCTCGGTCATACTCTCTTTCTCTACCTCTACTATACTGACAATGTACGCGACTGCGTCTACAACGTTGTGCACACAAATATATTTCCTCTTATACTTGTCGCTCCCATTCTTTCTCTATAGTAACTCAATGGAGAATGATATATATCATACATGTAATGTAGGCGTGAAACTGAGGCTATCGTACGTTCATGTCTTTTTGCCGCATCTCTCGGTCTAACTGTGGCCACATCCGCTACCACAATCATTTTATACTCTCATATACAGGAAGATTCAGCAATAACAGCCTACCGTTACGGTTATCCATTCACAAATATGTAAGAAAAATCCTAAATACAATTGTCCATGGTATTCGAACTTGCCGATGAACTTAGTCACATATTTTGTAATAAATATGAGACAATCGTGTATAATTCATGAATGTTCATTCGAATTGGTTTCAACAATTGTATAGCAAAAAAAGATCTGAATGCACTACTCTTCATTTATACTAAACTGGTTTTACAATGTGAAAAATAAATATTTTTACAAAATAATACACATGTAGTGTTCATGAACATTTGAAGAAGTAGTGTCATAATTTGTAGATATACTCCGCGTATTTCCCCACGCAGTCGGGCAAGTGTGGCGCATAATAGTGAGGTGTGGCGAGATGTGGTGTGTGGTGCGACGCAGTACCATTTATCGCTCGTCTTTGGGCTCAGGGTTCGTTTTGTCGGCATAGTGAGAGGAAACAAGAGGAGTGCACACGAAGTACGTCTAGCATTGCTTATACTACAAACAGGACTACTGCGTGGCGCTTACCGATATACGCTATACACTAGTAAAAGAGGAATAACGGCTTTATATGGTGGAAGAAAAAAAATAACTCATATATTACTGTATTTGAGAATATACTTTGTTTAATCCCAGATAGCTCAAGCTTCTACTATTGATGAAAGCTACACTATAATAGTAAGAACGAGATATATGTATGTTTAAAATTCGTGAGTCCTGTCAATTCTCAACTTGTGAACTGTCAATAGTCGAGAACTCTGCTCATATTTACTGAGATTCGTTTATTGGCCTTGTCTCCTGAACGATTTAACGTTCAATTCTGTATATTGGTGAGATCTATGCCGATCTTTTGCATTACAGCCAGTATTCTGATATATGTATGCTCAGCACTTGAACTGACACCAAAAAGGAAACACATTATCAACCACCCGAAAAATAATTGTTCTCTGGGACCCTTATAGAGATGTGTGATGAATTATTTTCGATAATAGCTTCTCACGTATCCATCACTGTCGTTTCTATGCACGATACATTACACGATCGAGCGCTGATAGTTATTGCAATCGAAATGGTTGTTTGTATCATCATATATAAAATACGTACTTGCGTTTTCTCACATTCATGGTTCAACGTGATAGGATATAGCACAACTACTTGCAATGCAGTAGTTATCGAATGTTTCATAGCACCCTAGTGTATGGTTCCATGCATACTTCCTATTCGCATAATCGACTCGAAAAGCAGGGGGACAGTTTTTACATAAGACATATGATTATACGTCCGTTCATTATTTTGTGTCTGTCGATTTCAAATTCGTGATAACTCCAATACCCAATTGAAACAGTATAGTTGTTTTATGAGAGAAAAGTGTTCGAATATCAAGCAGAAAACTGATCTATGTCCATAACCATATGTGTATTAGGAGTGATTCATTGTATGGTTGAGTTTAATGTTTGGAGTGTATAACATTTTATACTGCTTCGTAATATTAGTTTCGAATTCAATGATTTCATATTCAGATTTTGCAAATGCGTTTGATTGAAAAATGCCATTGACAATTCTGTGAAATGCCGGGATACATCAAGTACATTGATACTCTATTCTTCGGTTCACTGTATCAAGTTAGCACAAACAAATTTGAATAAGATCCCAATATAAATAAATGGTACAAGTTTAATTTGGGTTATTGATTGTTCATCGTGATATTGATGGGAGACTTTAACTGTACGAGTCCGACACGCCCCTGACCGATTCTTCTTTAGTCAAATGCAGATCGCTTCGTTATATGATGCGTGACGCTGTTGCTTATGGAATTGATGTCTTCGAAATTTGGAAAATAGAAGCGGAAGATGGCTATTTTAATCTTTCAATATTGAACAAATTTAATTTTTTTTCCATACCACAGTCAAAAGTGTTTATGGGGAAAGGAGTAATGCATATTCACATTTTAATGCGTCAATATTTCTGTTGAAGTTCCCTTCATATTATCCTCTCTTCACACCATTTTAGATCATTTCTTCATTTTTTCTCAGATTGAAAATTCCAATTCCTTCGTATCATTGACGTCAGGGATTCGGCACATCAGGATAAGGGTTAATGAGGGCGACGCGACCATTCCATTGGCAGTGGTGGCGACGTTGGCACTGCTGGAAACCTAGAGAGGATGTGAGAAGTAGATGGGAGGATGGCGGACGAAGCAGGGTAGGTTTGACGCCGTGCGACACGTCGTTGAGTCCCAGGCGGCTAGGCGTCGTTACGAGGGCGCCACGTTTAAAGCGTCAGCCCCCCCCCCCCTCACAATACTTTCTCACTCTTGCCCTCTCTTACGCTTCCACTCGCCCCGTCGTCTATATTCACATTCACCCTTCTTCATATTGTCTGCCTTCTGCCTTCCCCTGCACAGTTGCGCCACCGCAGTCTTTCTCTTCCTGGCCCCACCTATGTTTTGAGCTTCTTCACACTACTGTATGCTGCTCAATTCGTATACGAACTTTCAGTTCGAAATTGTATGTACGGTGCAATGGTGGTAGGTAATCACCCGGTGGTCCGCGTTATAGCGTCGTTACGCCGCAGCGCTACTATCACTGTGCCATATCACCCACGCCCATCTCCACGTTCGTATCACCCTCCACTTCCAACTACCACTTGGACCTTTCCTCACCCCTTCATTTATATATATACCAGTCTCTACGACTCACATATATTCTACCTTTCATGCGCAACGGCGTACGACCTAACGTTGCCGCCTTATATATATATATACTGAAAGAGTACGGTCTACCCCACTGACACTTGAGCCCTCTTACTCTTTTTTTCACTTCTTTTAAATGTCTCTTTTGCACAACTACCATTCCAGGTCTAACTTCTTTTCCACCTATTGTCATGGCCATATCATTCTCAGTTCACTCTATACTCGCACATACAGGATTCAAAGTTTGGGTATCGCATCGCCTCGTGATTTTGTCATGAGATTATGAACAGGCATTATATAGTATCAGAGCATTACTCACATGTTTTAGAATTGACAATCATCATTCATCACAATATCGATAACGACACGCACATTGTTGACAGCAATATGAAATAGAATACGTCCATATACAAAAATAATATGATTTAATATTATAGTGCCATTATGATATTCTGATTTATCACGAATTATACCAAGTTACTGTGCTGTGACGATAGCCTCTCACATATGTCACCATAATTACTGATTCTCTGGACATTACGTTTTGAAATTCTGATAAGTTATGTATCGAGTAACTCACTGAGCTAGTTATTATCTGAAAAATATATGTATGGGTTTGGAGACTTTGAAGGTCGTGTATCCGAATATTCATAATAGAGAAAATTTTTTAGGGATGAATGGTTTATTTAATTAGACAAATTCTATAGACTGAATTAATAACAGTAATTAGTTTCCGATGCAATTGCTGTTCATCTGTAGATCGATGATATGGTCAATGAGAAGATAGAGGATTTGGTTGTCAATTTGATATAACATCAGTTGTCGACGCCCGATATATGTGGGCATAAATGAATTATTGTATTCAATATGCCGAATAGATGCGAAAAGTTAGTTTAAATGCTTTGAGTCTCTGCTGCTCACTGTATCTGTGATCCGCTAATTCAGTTGACGCACGAACAGTCTATTATATATCTTTCAAACTAATCTAAGTCATAAGTTCCGAAAAACCGACATGAATCATATGTAAAGAATTTATATGTAAATACATATGGTAACAGCGAAAGTACAGTTGAATTGACATGAGGTCAAAGTTTTATCTAGGAATACACAATTCACCTACGTATACGACATTGTAGTATACCGTGCAAGTGTATGTACAGTGCGATGTCTTAGAGGGAGAAGATGACAACGGTAAACATGGTTAAGAAGAAAGTGAAGAGGAAGGTAGTAGAACGAGAAAAAGAAGAGAAAGGTTTTAGTCACCCCCTCATCGGCAATAGTTAGGGGTGTGCTAGCAGGTTAACGAGCGGCTAGCGGGGTGCGTTCGAAGCACGATGAGCGTTGGTGGTAGTAGAGTGGTACACCGAACGAGGAATGACTGGGGGTTGCTGCCGGCAGTATAACAGAGACGGTCGGGCGTGCCGCGGAGCGTGCCACTAAAGGGGATGGGAAATTCCTATTCCTCGTAAAACTATTGACATTCACTCTAATTTTCGAGAAATTGTATTAAATTATTTATTATATTATTATTTTCCCCAAAATATCACTTTCATGCTGTTAGTTGTATAACGAGAGTATCTAGAGAAAAATTTTTTGAAATATCGTCTCGTTTCGTTATAAAGCCGAGATGCTCATTTACCATTATTTGGTCAATGCTTTCTCAGCATCATACAGGAACATGCCCTGCGGGACATGGCATGGAACGGGATGGTTGGAATGGGCTGCGGAAACACAGAGAGGGCGGGAGCACATCGGGTGGAAGGTACGGTGTGCTGCGTATACGAGGGTCGAAAGTGAGATGACGGCAGAAGGTGTGAGAGAGAAGGGATCTTCTACGACTGGTAGCTATCCAGATGAGGTCGTGCTCGTGCGCGAGTGATGATTCGCCTCTATCGCTTCTATCACATGTGCATACATGGACAAATATACACACGCGGATACACACCCGCAGACCCACATTTACACACACACACACACACACACACGAAAATATCGTGAACTTTACCCACGGGGTACACGCCATGTGTTTTTTTTTCTTTCTTCGTCAATTTTCATTCTTCTATTTCTTACACGTTCACTTTTACGTATCACATGCATATACATGTATACATGGAGCTGTTTCAACATAATATATTTTTCAGCCCCGCAACATCATTTTCGTTTTTCTCACATTCTATGAGAGAGTCAACATCCATATTGTTGCATCAACAGGATATTTTGTAATTTGGTAATCTTTAAGAAAAAAAAAAAAATTCAGATTTGTTTTTCTTAACAATTACTTGTCCAGTGTATACAATGTGCAACGTATTTTCCATAATGTGGTGTGGTAATTATGGTGAGATGAAAATGCGAGTCAATACCAGAAGCGATGGTATAAGCTCGTTGTATGACATGCTATTTCCCCGATTTTTCGGTTTCCAATGCCACGCGAAATAAACAGAAAGCACAACCACAATCACCTTTCCCTACGTAATAGAATGTGGATTTCAATTATCAAGTTTTATATTTGGATGAATATCACCATTCCACAGATAAACTGACGCTTCGCACCGTGAAGTATTTTGGATTTTACAAATAACTTGTACTTGTGGTTCAATAACGATAGTCTCCAATCACATCACTCGCGAGATACGTTCATCAGATCGACTTCAAATGGAATAGGACCCAGTTATTCTTTCTTCTAATCAAATGGTGGATTATGGAGTACATACTAAGAAAAAACCTCCTGTTCTCTGTTTTTAAACGCTCGCGAACTGTTCCTGAAATCGTCAATTGAATTTATATATACCCCACGTTCAATCCGATTTCAATCACATTCTTTGTAGAATTTTATGTAGGGAAGATGTAGGCAATGGAAGCCAGTTGGCAATGGTGATCACCTCAATGGTTGATTCATAGATTTTTTTTTTTTTTTTTTTCATTCTCGCTTAGGTGATCCCCATTACCTACATCTCCCCTATGCCAATTGGTTTGTTATGATTTTATCTGAAGTTTGTTGGAAGGTTTAGGAGTGAAGTTGTTGATGAAAGTGAAAGCAATATCACATACTGAGAGCGGAATTTCAATAGACGCATCATTTTTTCGAATTGCTATAAGTCTGTAAATAATCTTGAATTGAAAATTTCATATGCTTGACTTCTAGACAGATCATTCCCCCATCACCCTCCACCATCTCTTCTGACATGTCAAACGAAACGGAGCATAAACAAAAGCATATCACAATTATCGTGAGGATTTTTTATGATAGAAAATCATGAAAATGATACTCACCATAGAAAAATCTACAATTGTATCCCCTCGTTGGGAGTGGTTGCCTTTCAATATTTCTTTCTTTTTGCCGAAAACACACAAAACTGTGAATTATACGTCGAGCATTCACGCCATCCACAGACAAAGAATACCGCGGTAATAATGAAATTATTGCAGTTCAGCGAACATGAGAACGTGGAAATTTGGAATACCAAGTATCTCGAGCGCTGCGTTTCGTATGTGAGTAGAATTCGAATATTATATTTAATTCCATAAACCTACAAGGATTCATATCGTTGTCTAAATATACTCATACATTGTCGAATAAATAGCTACATATGAAAGTTCTTGGCGTTATGATAATTGACGATTTCAATTTTAAATGGATGAGTGGATATGATGGTATGTTGTATATATTGCATATGACCCGTTCGTTACAACTATATGGGATATGTCAAATAAACACGTACCTACCTCGAACTTTTCATCCTTCGATCAAATGAATGATTTCAATTCGTGCCAGAGTGTTGTTTCATACATAATCGGCCAATGGAATAAAATTTATGTGGTAAAATATATTACCGCCGTTGGATACGATTTTCTATTGATGAATAGCAAGAATATGATCATGAACAAAAGGATATTCTAGAGTTTGCACTTTATTCACATCTATAGTGCATAGACTCACTGTGAATATATGTACTAACTCATTCAAATTCTTATTTATGATCAATAATTGGCTAATTCGCTCATCATAGAGACAGATATAACTTAGTAATCGATGAAATTATAACGGCTGACATTGAACTTTACGTATACAAATGTTAGTTAGTATTCCATCTCGCTTGATCACGTTCAAAGTATTTGAGAAACGACAAAAAACTTTATGTCAGACTGCGAATATTTTTCGAATGTCAAAATACATATCCAGATGAGCAGATACAAACTTCTGGGGATATCCATACGCAAATAATGGATGCAACAAGATGGAGCTGAAGAGGGAAGAAAATTTAGGAGACAAAAAAAAATGAAAACTGAGAATACGAAGAGTATGGAGGTTGCTGCGTGAAGAAATTAAAATGGTGAGGCTGAAGGTGTGTGTGCGTTCAACAAAACTCGTCGAGCGCGAACGAGTGGACCCACGCGATGAAAAAACAACGAGCAAAAAGTTGAGTGCACACAAAAAATAGGATAGAAGTAGAAGTGAGAAAAATGAAGAAAATATAGGCAGAGGACGTGGTAGGATGCCGAAGGGTGTAGAGTGCTGTAGGAGAGGGTATATATATGAGACCGATGAGAAGAAAAAGCAACCAACGCGAGGGAATGAGAGGTCGAAGAACTGAAAGGGGAAGAGAACGGTCGTCGAGTTAAATCTTGGGGTCGTGCAGCCGCGAGATGGTAAACTCACTCGACTTCTCCCTTTTCAGTTCCCTTACTTCTACATAATTTCCTCTATCTCACTCTATCAACTATCCAGTTACTCGACATTTTTCGGTGGTACGTTTCACCATATACCACCTTAAAGGATTCTTATTTTATTTTTATGTCATATGCTCGAGAATGATCCGAGGCGATCGAAGGTCTCATCATTTCTTGAAAGTACTTCTTGAAAAACTTTCTTGGATTCCATCCCGTTCGCTATCAATATCCATATCCACACAGCTCGTATCAGAGTGCTCGTATTCATTCGAAATATGCAATGCTTGAATTGAGAATACGTATAGCGTATGTTGAAGAGTAATTTCGGTGAACTATTGTCCCAGAGGTTTTGCAACCATCATGCTGTCTATATATGCATATAATTTGTGATGTGGTTACAGTTCATGATGGATTTTTGAATGCACAATTGGCGTCACCAAGCCTAAATGTAACATTTATCCTATTGCTTTGATCCCTTTATCGTCGTGCACGTATTTGATACACTATCATCCATTCTTTCATTCATTGTGTTCATTCAAAATTTCTGTACTCTTATGTGAAACAATTTCACGTCTACTGTAAAATTTTACTCATCACACTTTCTTCCCCAACATTCTCGACTTTGCTGCTTTTTTGCCCCTCATTTTCACCATCTCTCCTTACTCACCCGCGATATTACACCCCTCCCCAGTTTCACCGGTTCAACAGCAACGGCGGCGCGCCACTTCTCCACTTTACCCCGCTACCTCCTCCATACGCTCTGGTGCGCTCTATCCTTGCTGTACACTTGCACAGTTTGATCACACCATGGTGGAAGTACATCGGCTAACTCAGACTACGTATATAGTAGTATTGCCTGGTTCTTCTCGTACTGTCGCAACCACCCCTGCTTCAGTGTGCATAAACGCACTACGACAGTCGCTCGTTCAGTGGTTACATTCGTCGCCTCTATCTACCTTGACACTTTTGTAGTGATCATCAAGCGGTGATACAGTCATACCACACTGTGTTATATACTAATCAACGTCTTTTCGAGTAACGTCAGTGACTGTACCGTAGTTGTAATTCGTCATCACAATTATTACATGTTACTGTAGTGAAATATGCATATGTCAAGATAAGCTCAGCATATTTCCTTACAACATTTTTTATCGCGATATGAATGAAAGGAATATGCCACGAACTCATCAGTATATACTGATTGCGCCCGTGAAACATCATGATGTGAATGGACTATATATGACAATTGATCACGAAAAAGTTCCGGATTAATAACAATAATATGTAATTATATGAGCGTCAATCAGTGATGGGATTGTCGACAGTGAATGTATGCTTGAATGATTTTCCGAAAAATTAAACTTTTCGCTATAGCTATCCTGATGATTGTAAATTTTCTGCAATTATCTAGTGATGAAATTTCGATTCATATAAGAATCATACGGTGGCTTAATGTTTCGCAGGATGTATCGAAAATGGTCACAGTTAATCTTAATCACTATCACGTTGCGAAAGACAAATGTTATAATCGCACATTGAATATATGCGAAAAAAAAGCAGCAGTAGAAAATAACGCATGATGAATGAAGAGTCACTATTCGACATCGTGACGACAGTAACGTTTGGAAAAAATGCCAATGTAAAAATAGATATGAAAACACGTGGAGCCGCAACGTACTTTCGACACTTTTTCGAAGAATAAACCATAACTGATAATCAGTGACATTATCATCATCTATCGTATACATTTTTTATGATGAAATTATTTCAAATTTTTCGTTTTGACATGTACGTACTTGATGTACTAACGATGGAACCGTGCAAATGTGATCTGGTGTTAATTTGTAAAAATAATACTATACCTGGAAAAAAAGTTCATTCCATGTGAATATCGTATATATCCTTGATGATCAACAACAAATGCGACTGTTCATAATTGATCGGAAAAACGTTTACTTTAGAGCTAATGTTCCCCTTTGTGAACGCGATGCCCAGTGTTTTGATGAGAATAGCTGAAGGCACATTGAAGGTGAAAAACAGGCTCTCGGTAAGTGAAAGGTCCGTGAGGACCTGTTAAAATGACTGCGCGCCTAAACACGCTGAAGCAACATAGAGGAGAAACACAGGACAGCGGACAACAACAACAACAACAACAACAACAACAACAACAACAACAACAACAACAACAACAACAACAACAGCAGCAGCAGCAGAAGAAACAGCCCGATGAATCGAGTCCAATCCCAAGCCCTATTTCCAGTCCTACACTAAGCTCCAAATACCCAGACGGACGTCGGGTAAATATAATTTTCTTATACTGACACTTGCTACATGAATAGCTGTAGTAAAGGGATTTTTTTTGGCCATCCCATTCGGCACACTCTATATCAATACCTTCAATATTACAACATCATTCGGAATCGATGTATTCTTACCTCCCATTTGCGTCGAGAGAACTAGTGTGCGATAAAAAAATGTTGCGTTTAATTCGTTGTGACAGTCAAACAATCGAGTCCTTTCGACAGTTCACAATCGAACAGTGTACATACATACATACATCGAATTCACGAATAATCTCGCTGAGAAATCCCTATGCATATGTGTCAACAGGCAAACAAACCACTAATGGAGAAGCGAAGACGCGCAAGAATAAATCAGTCGCTTGCTGCACTGAAGGCACTGATTCTCGACAGTGCACGACTCGAGAATACAAAACACAGCAAACTTGAGAAAGCGGATATACTGGAATTGACGGTACGTCACCTCCAACGACAACGATCCTTGGCTCAACCAGGTCTCTCAAGATATAAGGCCGGTTATCAAGATTGCTCACGTGAGGTAGGTTTTATCCATAAAACAAAAGATTTAAACAGTGGAAAATCCGAGCATGAAGTACGAACGAGGAAATGTTCAGACGTATAAATGATATTATCAATTTATCGAATAAAATATGGTATTTTGATGACTATCGCTCATGTTGTCTACAGGTGAGCAGATATCTGGATGCACCGGATATAATAACGGGGAATACATCGCCAGTAGAACCGGCATTGAAACAACGTTTGATACGACATTTAGACAGTTGTGTATCTGAACTGGATCTGGATCTTAGTTCGCGTCCAGATAGTGGCCTCGGCAATAGTCCGGGCAGTGTTATAGAACGAATACCAAGTACCACTAGCCCAACGCTAATTGATCATCATCCAACAGCATCCACCACGATCGCCGCACCTCCATGTATTAGTACGTCAAACAATTCTGGAATAATGAAATCAGAGATGTCCGAAATGATGGAAGCTTGTACAGTAATAACACGATCCGATAGCAGCACAATAATTGGCGATGAAAATAATAATAGTAGTCGTCCGAATTCTGCATTTGGGCATGCAAACGCGACGACTATTGATCGCGTTTTCGATGTATCAGCAAACAGCACACTAGTCATGCAAACTCCGAAACTTGATCAAGCCTCAACGTCAACGCAAAATTCTAATATGCTATCTGTGGTACAAGTAATACCGTCTAGATTACCTGACGGCCAGGTCGTATTCCTATTACCAAGCCACTATGTGCAGTTAGCAGCTGCAGCCGCTGCTAATGGAATTTGCATCAGTCCTAATCCACCAACCGCTATTTGGGCTACTACAAACATGTCATATCTAAAAAATACTGACAAATTTATAAAGAGATCCCACAGTAGTACTGAGAATATGACTGTCGATATCCAAGACTGGACGTCTGACAGTTGCAGACCTACGAAATGTCCGAGGATTAGATCAACTGATCAACCTCTCGATTTTACTACAACATCAAAGAAAATTCATCGATCTAGAACACCCGTGAACGGAGAACAATGCTCACTAACTAGTGGATCTCAAATTGAGAGTACTACGCTCATTCAAGACAGATTATCAACACATGAGCATCAACAGTCCGCTCACCATATGATGAATATTATTTCACTCGAGTGCACTATTGATCCAATACTCACCCATGAGCAATCAGTGAAGGAGGAAGTCGGAATGTGGCGACCCTGGTGAGAGGACATGATTAACATACAATTAATATGTTGATGGTATTTGCAAACATACATACATTTATCTTTCACAATGCGCTAACTCGCCATCCTTCAAACCCAACATTGGAGTTAGGAAAGGCGATATTTCTTCAAGATATTCAGTTGTCAACAAGAGTATCCGCTGGATAGAACAAGATTCCTCATGTAGTGTACTAACCTGTGTATATAGATACGAAATTGAGAATGAAATGTTACAACGTAATAATAGACAACTTTGCTATAAAATCGGAAACCGAGCACTTCTCTTCTGCCTTTTGACAAAGTAAAATCATTCAGTTCAACGGCTCTTATCGCGTTGTCAGTAAACGATAATGTGATTGATTCTTTTAAATATCTCGTCTCAATGTGCGACCACATGGATATTATATATAATGTATATTAAAATTTGTAATATTCTTGCAACAGAGGATATGTGGACAATGATTGTTAATCATAGAGAATGGAAACTTCAAATTTCTGTACATAATGCAACGAAAAGGGATTCATATTATTCAAGATATAAAATCTTTTTGATGTTAAGTTTACATGAACACCTAGGATAGATATCCTCATGAGTTTGAAAGGAGGGATCTCAATATGTGTAGGGAATTTTTGTCATTCATCTACATCTTTATTTCAATGCTATAATATTTTATTACGTGCTGATTGTTGTAAATATGCGAATGTAGATGGCCAACTTTAATAATAATGTCAGTAAAAAAGATGGGGGTAATGGAATATGAAGGAATTCATCTGAATTTCACTATCCTTTCTCATCACACATGATATTATCATCATCAAATAACCACAAAATTAGGAATTTTCCGAAATGATAGCTGACGGGAGGATTAGTGATGTGCCATTATTTGTCATTCGAAAAACCAGCGATATGATAGGTTTGGACAAAGTTAGAAGAGTTTGTCAATACATTTCTCAAGTGTTCACTTTAATCGAGATACATAGAGTTAGGGAAACTACGTACCATTTTAACACAACAGTTGTGACAACGTGAGTTTTCGAAAACTATGCGTCGTAGAAAGAATGGTGCGTGGGAGAAGAAGAAGAGGAGACAGGTCTGTACATGTATCATAGAGTTGCGTCATTCACAGTGCATATTACTTCCCGCTATGTAATGAATTGAGAAAAATTTATGACAACCGTACCCATCCCCCCGCGAAGTAAATATTGATGACAATTATATTAAATTTTCGAATTTCAGATTTCTGAAGATAACTATCCTCAATTAATATCAACAATGACTGTAGCAGCAATCATCTTTTTATTCGAAATAGAGTTGGATATTCTGGTGGTCATATTCTGCTAGGAGAATATGGAAATTATATTAATTGAATTCAGCGCCTACTCACTCGTAAATTCCCAATAAAAAAATTATGATGCAGTCGGCCCTTATTCAATATTGGAAGCAGTGGATTGAATACAATGAAAACGTGCATTTTGTTCATAATTGATATAACAATATATATGGTTATTAAAAAATGTGCTAACCAGTTCATTTGAAATAATATTCTCAAAGAATATGAGCGCTCTTGCTCTTCACTGCAAGTATACATAAATTGAACTTTTCACCTCTGACTTTTTTATTTGACCACAGCTCAACAGCTGCTATTGATTGATACTTCATTATGAAGAGTCATGGTTCTCCGTGTAATGGTTGTATATGTAACGACCACATCTTTACTCGACCGATGCTCATGTTAATAACTATACAAGCGTGTGTTTCATAGTTCTTTATACCAGAAATGATAATACTCACCCACACTAATATAGAGATCTTCGATTCTTAGAAAACGAAGTTATCATTGTAACTGGCCATAAGCATCAGACGCGTTGGGAGAAATGATCAATTATGCACATATATACATACCGCCGGATGCAACCAAATCATTTCCAGGCGGTGACGACTCGTCTGGTACGGAAAAAAATCGATAGAGAAGCCAATAATGGTATGACATTAGTTCTTCTTTGAAATCTGCTAATATATGAACATGATGTCCATCCGGCCAAAGAAACGTGTATATCTTCATGTTTTATGTGTCTACATTCCGAAATAAGACCAAAAGACAAAAAATCTTCTGCACGCATTCATATACATTAAGTTTCATATCGTGTTCTTATTGTTCACGTGCATATAAATATAAACGTGTTCATTGCAATATGCAGTTACAATATGTTTCAATTCTGATATACGTGTAATATGAATTTATACAGTTTCAAGATTGTTCTGAGGTACTCCCAATACTTTTTTTCACATTTCGATTTTGATAGACAATAATCATGGATGCAATAGTTTCATATCTATCACAGCACATAAGATATGCAAATGATAATAATCTGGAAAGTACAGAACTCACATACATATGTGACTTATAATTGTTATTTCGATAATTCACTTCATTCACAATAGACAATGCATCTGTCTATGAAAATATTTCGCAGAAGTTATGGGGACATGAAACAAGAAAAATTATGAACTATCAGTAATACCATAAAATAAGAAAAAAAGCAAGATTTTCAAATGATTCTGTTTTTTGTAGGAGTATCAAACTGACCACAAAAGCTTGTACATCAATAGAATGCATTCACTGTTAGTAATTCGAATGCACACATACAAAACATTAGAGGATGCCAAAAAGTCGAGGGATAACTATACTTTGACTGCTAGTTTCAGAAAAATAGCCGATGTAGTTAAGAACACTCAAGCCAAACTGGCGACCATCCATTATTCCAACAAGCCACTTTTATTTATTCATTTTTCTTTTTTTCAATTATACCATTATTGAAACACGAGAATCTTCGAATTCGCAAAAACTATCAAGAATAATCAATAATTTTGGGCTCTAATTAAACCTAAGAGCGTGTACAAAATAAGTGTCCAGTCGGATTACGCCACGTATTGTTATTATTCATTTCCACTCACGCCATTGAAGTGAAATTCCAGTATCTCATATTTGATTGAAACTAAGTTAGGAAGACTTAAGTACAAGAGAATTTGGTATTTTTTGAATTTTGTTCATTTTTTCTCGAGTTACAGTTGATTTCTTGCTGTTCTTGACGACGATGACGGAGCATTGTCGATACTACACCATTGAAACTCGCTGTTTTTTTCTTTGCACTACCTTTAGGTGTCACTTCACCGACTCTCCTTACAGGTAGTCGTGGCGATGTAATTTCTTCCATAAAATCAAAATTATCTTTCTCCGTAGATCTGAGTACCAACAAATATTTATATATCATCACGTCTCCTCCATCCACAGACATTTTTGCAAAATCTCAACGATGAATAATGTATGAATATATTTATTATATTTACTTGTATTCTGGTAAGCAATTATCTGACTGATTACTTTGAGAAGGTATTGGTGAAGGGCCTCTCCTACCCGGACATTTCCATTCTAAATCGAGACATTGTTTATTACACTCTAATCGATCAATCAGTGTTAATATTGTATCGGATGTGAGAGACATATGATTCTGTAAATGTAAAAAGCAGATATTATGAGGTAATGCATGTTCATGAAGATGAATATTTTACCTTAATGTCACTTTCATACTTTTCATCATCAGAACAATCTATGATCCATTCTTCATCATTCATCCTTACGACAAACGAATTATACCCAATACGTGGGAGATAGTGGTAGATAAATTTTATTTTCTTGTAGTTGTTTTACACTTGGCCGTTCATCGTAAGAACACAATCAACTGAATAACCTGTTTTTATAATTCTCGAATTTCCCAAACAAAATTCAATTAATGTTCTAACTTGAAGTATATGTTTCAAAAAGCTTTTTATGTGAGTGATACATAGGAGTAGAACACATTTGATAACATTTTTTGCATATTGACGTTTCAACATTTGGTACAATTTGGTAGAACAATAGTTTGGGTCGGTGCTGCCAGATTTGGCATGAGAATTGCCCCGTCAATATAGACAAATAAATAGAGAATAACCTATGTAAGTTACTGAATGGACTAATTCCCATTGGTTTAACAGGATCGAGACAGCACTTGTCACGCCAATGCTGACAACATAAGTTTATGTCAATTTAGTTGAAAAAGCACAGGATAGAAAATGCAAATGTCTTGAGAGCTGTGTTGAAAAGTCGTATGTGTACTTCAGCGCCTCTAGCGAGCGTAACTCATGATTTGATTTGAATTTTGAAATACAATGGTTGAGGATTTATTTGCATAAGCAAAAATTCAATCGAAAGAAAACATGTGAATGAACTCATCAGAAGAGAATGTATGAAAAACATAATCAATATGAAAGATGTTTCAATAGTAAATTCAAGTTTCAAAACTATGAACTATATCATTTCTCTTTTCAGTTCAACTTCTCAATGATAGTGGTCACAACTGGAGATGTGATAGACATAGGAGAGATATACACAAATTGCAATCACGACTAATAGAAGTAGAGTTCAAATATGAACAAAATTCAATTTCCAATGCAACAATTGATACATAATATGTGGGCGAGAAACATGAAAAAATATATACAAATAAGTAATCGTACATATGTAGTACAAGAAATATAGCCGGAAACAAAAACTGACGAGAGATTTCTATATTTTCGTTCATAATAACCGTCGTCACATATTGATTCGAATACCACGTATGATGATGATGAATGTAAAGATGGAAATTGATCGATTCACATATGATCAATAGAAGCTGTCGCTTCCCATGAACGTCAACTGTATTTTTTTTCCAGTGCCTTTGTCAATAATAATTATGCACCACTTGCATATCAAATTGACGGGAATAAATGGACAATCATGCGAATGTGCAATCTGAATCTACTATTTTTTTTATCACTTCTCAGGCATACACGCGATATTTGTTCACTCTCTGCATATAGTAGAATTGTAAAAATCAACACATTCTATGCGATAGAGTTGAGTAATTCTGAGCGTCGCTCCTGTTGAAGAAAAAAAAACTGAAAACAAAGAGACCGATAACACTACCACTAAGCGCTCACGTGGTTATACTCGGGTATTCAATGTGCATAAATAATACCATGATGATTTGATAGAAGGGAAATAGATTAATCATTTAGATTGCCGATATAACGAGAGTTTCAAGAAATCCAAACATCAACAGCAGACGTGCCATTGTTGACTCCAATCACTGAGTTACCCGAGATTTTTCATCATCGATTCACATTCATTCCCGGCGGTATTTTTACCAAGATTATGAGTACAATAATAAAATCAGATCTCTATCAAGGCCTTTACCCAATATATCATTTGAGTAAAGTGATCGGTTTGTTTCCTATAAGGTTTACATATCAAACGATTGGACATCACGTGGGTAGCATCAATCGTTTTGATGTTATTTATAGGTGCGCTTTAAGTTAAATGTGACAAATATATTCGCAGTGTTAGCCCAGATGAATAGTGACACTTTCTGAAAATAATCAAAAAGATTCGTGTTTCTTCATATCCTTGCGTAAACAAATAAATAATGTTTTTCCATATATATTGAAGGGACAATTACTCGCATGTCACGATTCATTATTTATACGAAAACATAATTCTCAATTGCATTGAAAATTTGGGCACGACATGGGAACGCCCCTCCCTAAACTGTGTCGTCTTTTCGCTGTTATTATAAAATATAATATGAATGTTTTAATGACTTTATATGCGCTTTATTAATGCGTACTTTCTGTTCGTCTGTCTGTTAATTAATTGTTTGTGTAGTGTTTGCCTGCTGTTGATATTCATCGGCGCTGAAATATGGGGACTTTGGAGAGACCTACGAGATGGTTGGGAAAATAGTACACGATTGAAACACGCAACAGCAGTGAATGTTACAATTGGTGATGTAGTTGCGGTAGGACTTTTAGCCTCTGTGGGTGTTCTCGGGGCACCATTTCGATGGGGGTATATTCGAGAGATGATCATCCGATTAGTTGAAGTAATCTGAAAAAAAATGTTTAAATTGATCAAGTTGATTTTTTAGTAGTTGTGTACCGTAGTTGAGATTTTCTCTCGTCTTATAATTTAGATTGATGGAAAACTTGGATGCGTTTCACCAAAAAAGACACGAAAATTCGCAATTGTTCTTACAACGTGTGCACTCAGCTTTTTCATATCACTTGCGTGTCTAGACATATATACATGGGATGTCCAAACTAAAGAGAAAAGGAAAATGGCAGATAAAGGACCTATAAACTACTCACCCATATACTTCCTTTACCTTCAGGCACTCATGATCGAAATCCAATATACAATCGCAACTTACAACCTGAATGAACGATTTCTACGATTGAACAGGAATCTGGAGAATTTAATGAAAAATCATGACAAATGTACACGTAAAGATATGAATACTACCCACAAGATGCATGATAACGATAAGTTGTCATTTGTTACACTGAAAACAGCGACCATAGATGAAAATACAAAGTTATGTGAACGAATGATGCGAACATCGAAGGTAACTAACTGGACAATTGACAAAAGAGGTAACGTATATGTAAGATACTATTATAAAGTTTCTCTGCGTATTGAGGATATTCAACAAATTCCTACTGGATTCTTTTTCCAGTTGATTGTCATACTGGTTCCGATACGATAACACAGCTTATAACTGTTCATTCATCCCTGTGCGACACGAACTTATTGATTAATAAAGCGTTTGGAGTTCCCATTCTTGTAGTAGCAATAACTTGTCTTCTGCACCTGATCATAACTCCATATTTTCTCATGATGGAAGCCAATTCAGATAAAAAAACACTTTTCATAATCGTTCAATTTTTATGGTGTGGGCTCCATGTGTTCAGAATGCTCATCGTCGTGCAGCCGTGTTATGCAACTACAACAGAATCTAAGCGAACAGCAATACTTGTCAGTCAATTGCTCACCCACAGTTGGCAATCAAACGTCCGCAAACAATTGGAAATTTTCTCACTTCAGCTTCTGCACAGACCGCTTGACTTCACTGCTTGCGGACTATTTTCCTTAGATAGAGCCCTCGTGACATCGGTATATATAGAATTATTCATCATAATATCATAATATTTTATGGATTCAATTAATTGAGGAATATTAGGGGGATAATCATTAATATTCTAAGATGGCAGGTGCAGTTACAACGTATTTGGTAATTCTGATACAATTTCAAAAAGCAGATGATACTAAGGATGCCAATAACATATTGAAGAATGCAACCGTTCTCCTAAAAAACGTTTCGTCGCTGCACAATTTCACAGGAGTAAAGACAACACAGTGAATAATATTATCATCGGGCTGCACCGATACATTAACCATTGGAATTATGGCGTGAGGCGATATTTACGCACCGCCCGTTTATGTTTGCACGCTGGTCGCTATGCAATATATGTATTCCATTTTTATATAGAACTACATATGAATACAACAATAATTTTTACACAATCTCTCTTCCGTTGTTCATGTTTCTGTCCCCTCATATTTCCAGCATCATTCAAACAATCATGAAGATATTCTCTATGCCTGTGTTGTTGGACACTTCATATACCGCCGAGAATACATACATTGCTCGTAATATCACGGTGAAAATTGTTATGACATTAAATAGAATGAGCTAACAATGATATTCAGTATGTTCATTAAACAGATCCTATCTCTTCATGCGCGACGAGATGTCTGTCTATTTATATGCAACCGTGATTGCAATAACACAGCGTATTATATATTCTGGTTGGCCATCACACTCTTCCGCTCGTGTTCACACTATTGCAAAATCATATAAGACATATGATATTGATAATCATATATATATAAATCAGATAAAAGACCAATAAACTATTTACCTATCTATTTCCTTTATATTTGGGATATCCTCTCATGAAATATGAAAGACGTCCACGTGGAGGCTTATTGAATGAGGCGTTATTCATAACATAACGGATGAAATGAGGAATATGGTTGAGTCAATTTCCCGAGAACCCAATCCAACACAATCAGCAATTGACATTATCAGTAGAAATTAACCATATATTGTGCATAAAAGTCGATGGTACATTATGTTAATATTATTATTTTACAGATATTCACAACACGATGATTGGGCCAGTATCCCAACTTATTTTTGTGGATTCATCATTATGTGATATCAATTCATTGATCAACAGGACGTTCGGATTGCCGATTCTCATTGTCGGAATAACGGTCCTCGTTCATCTCAAAAAAACTCCATATTTTTTAATGGTGGAAATAAACAGCGACAGGAAAACACAATCTATAATTAACCAAGTTCTATGATGTGGATTTCATATGTTCCGAATGCTCCTCGTTATTCAGCCATTTCATGCGACGATAGCTGCGGGTAAACTAACAGCAGTACTAGTTAGCCGATTCCCAACTCACAATGCGCATTCAAATGTCCGTGAACTCAAAATATTTTCACTACAGCTTCTACATAGGCCTTTTGATTTGAGCGCGCCCGAATTATTCTCTCGAGATAGAGTTCTCGTAACACCAGTATCAAAATTCTGCATTGATCATTAATATTTTGTTCCTGAATTATAAAGTTTTTTCACGTAGTGTTTGTACAGAAATGATGAATTTTCTCAGATAGCAAGTGCAATTATTACATATCTGGTGATTCTGTTGAAATTCAAAATATTAGATGGAACCAAGGATCTAAACAACCTTCTCATAAGTAAAGCGTTGTGCATGAAAACTGTTCCATTGCTGTACAATTTCACGGAAACTAGCCTCATATGATAGCCAAAATCGTCACGGTATACTATCATAATATTTTTCGTACAAGAGGATAAGACATCTATGGAAATAATGAATGTCTTCCAGGGGATCATAATGTCAAGTGACATAGTCTTGGAGAAAAACACAACATTAGCTAGAACTCGATGTTATATGGATTGTGGTTCATGAAAAATGGTTTCAGGTATTCGTTATGTAGACTTCAATTAGATAGAATTTTTTCGCAAATGTTTTTGCATTCACATACTTCTCTCCGAATGCATGGTTTTCCTCTATGTGCGAATATGAAAAAATCAATATCATCAATGCTTATTCGGTCTATACCAATGAATGCTATCTGTCATATTGAAATGAATATGGATTCTTCGAGAGCTGTTGATTTTAAGGTCAGTAGCTGCAATGACAGCATTTTATTAATTCTACCAATATTCTGTTCATATATTCATTTATTTATTTACCTCACCATATCTGTTCCTCAGAATTCTAACTATTGACAAGTATCAATCAATTCGAGATTCCAGAATTGATTGAATGCATTGCGCATCATTGATACTGCGTCCGAATGATACACCCAAGTTAACAGCTGCCGCACAGACAAATGTACTCTTGCGGGCACACATCTTCACATATAATTATATAAATTACATATATACAATCTCACATATATAACAATATATACCATAAACTTGACAAACCAAACTATGTCCAATTCTTCGTCAATGGTCGTCATTACATAAGTTGTAGTATAAATATTATCAACCTAAGAATAAATACTCCATCGCTCGTTGCAAGTATTCAACACGGGATATTCCCTATACACACACACATGCCTCTACATACGTTTCTTTGTGGAGGTGTATGTATGTACTTATGTATTTATGAATTAGGAGATGATAGATTGGCGATCGTGAAATTATATATCAATGGACCATATATCGATATATAACGATTGGACAGTTTGTTGGAAATTTTTCGATTCTGCGTTATACTATCTCACAATCATTCTCCAAATCGCACCGACACGTGATAACTAATTAATCCACTCTTCATATCATTGAATGACAAGATAACCAATATAAATTGAGATATAATAAAACTTTGTATCCATTGATGGATCTAGAGCGTCGCTTCAGTGCAAGTTTCTTTCAATGAAGGTCCACGCATCGTAATCTTTGGACAAACATATGTTGATTCTGAATTGGGCGACTCATGCATAGAATCATTGTCCGGATGTTTGCATAGATGATGAGTATTACATTGGCAAGAAGTAGTGTGATGATGCAGTCTTGAAAAACATTCACTGCATACTCTCACTGGATTATAAAGTTGCTCACTTGGGAGAGGTGTCGAATTTTCCGAACAATCAGCACAAAATATCTTGCCGCAACATCTGTCCAATCCAATATTGTTATCATACATTATCCAATTCGTTCGACAACGTCATAGTTTCGTATGGAACATTGGATCTTTATTACATCGATATCAATTGCTGATTACCTGCAGTGATGTTTACGACGACCCAACCAAAATTCTGTATCACATCCCATACACCGATTCACGGCGTGATCTGGTACCCATAGTGTTGGTGCCGGTCCAAGATCTTCGACAGCTTCCCAAGACATGTCGGAAGGTAATGACTCACCATGATCACCTGTACTACCAACCGAATCCGGTAATGAGCCCTACAAATGTTTCCACATGTCAGTATATTTTTATGTCAATTTTAGTGGGAAAAATGATATTCTAAAGTGAACAATTTGTTCAATCAAGAATGTGTAATTCGTGTACTGACTATATCATCAATACGATCGATATCAGCGTTATGGTTATTGCAAACTTGTTTGATTAATGCCAACCGCGTTGTATGTAACTCCTTTCTTAGGGCCTCTTCCTTCATCTACATCAGCCAGAGGAAGTTAACCATCATTAATAAATATGCATCTATACATACACCAGACATGAACATCAAAACTGTTCACAGGAATGTAATCAATGGTATCTATCAAATGAATTTCACGCTTGCATTCGTATGAATATTTGCTATATCTGAGATACAATGAAAGAATGATCTAACCTTTCGTTCATTGATGATTTGTTGAACGCGCAACTGAATATCACAATGTATTACCGAAAGTCCGTCTACGTCGTCTAGATTATTTATATCTGATTTATCCGTGATGAAGTCCTGATGAGTCGGAGATGCTGGACATATGCTGCTCGGTGATCTCGAAATAACCGGCATGCTTGTCTCACTTAAATCACTATCATCTTGATTCAATCGATTACAAGTACATGATATCCGATAGGGAACTGGACGTGTATCTGACCATTGTGAAGGATTATTTCGTGATATTATTTGCACGCTGAAAGAATTCCGATAGAAATTGAGAATAAGTGCATGTATTGTCTATCATTTGCATTATCGCATGTTTGTAGTGATTCATTTGAAAATACGAACGTGTGCTTTGATTCTTTGTCAATGATAGACGAAATTTGTTCACCGACTGTAATCAAGGTATCCGTGGAGCTGTCAACGGATGGGTTTCCCATCAAGTCTACCGATGTTGAATTTGTATTACAACTGTTATTTTCACAGTTCACGCCAGATGATTTTTCACCCACAGTATGGTTTTTTTTTTCATCAGTGCTTGTGTGATTAATTACATCACTTTCGTTTTCGAGATGGATAGAATGGAATTTTCTACAATATATAAGTATAAGAAGCGAAAGGTGTTGTATTTTTTGATTAAAAAATATGAAAGAGTTATTCACTTTTCAATAGTAATGCTGGGATCACTCAATCTCCGATGAAGATTCACCGCATGATCTTGAGCTTGAATGAGGTCACCATAAGATCGTGTCTTCGTCATCTGCGCTTGCGGTTCATCATTTTCACCACTTTCAATATCAATCAGAGACACCTGCTGTTCATCAGGTTTGGGTGAAACTTTCATAGTGCCCAAGTACACATCAGACCATAGCACCAAATCACGTACATTACAACTTGGCCACAATACCTGTATAAAATATAGAGTCAATTTGCATATTGTATTGGTACGAAAGCGTGAGGTGGTTGGAAAGACGGGAGTAAATTGGATTCTTTGCCTGATTCTTTGACGGTGAATATAGATGATTGATGAAAGGTGCTGAATTGAGGAAACGCCATACCGAAAAACTTTGCTCCTTTATTCGCAGTTGCAGCCTTTCCTGACGTGTATTACACAAGAATGTACCAAATAATTGAGAATACGTATGCTGTGCTAACTTAACCTGCAACAATGGCTAGAATATAATGGACCAATACGCTCATCTTGAAGAAATGTATACTTACAATATATGCAGGAGACATTTGGAAGCTGCACTGAAATTGCCGTATCAACTGATGGATGCAGTCAAGCCATTGAAGAAAAACTGGACATCTCTCATTAGGATCATCACAACCAATAACTTGACCACAACGATCAGCGTACTTGTGACCAAAGTCCAACCATTCCCTTTCACATAGAATTTGAAAACCCTACAATGTAAGCATGTAACCACTATCATTCTTTTGTACTTCTAATTTAATAGCAATGATGCAATAACATAAATCAGTGGTAACAAACAAAAATTACGTCTCATTCGTGACATATCAAGCACCATTGATTATTAGCAATATCAATTGCTTTAATCGTTCCTCACCTCCATTGTTCGATAATACGGGTCCAACAGTATTTGTGCAAGTGCAATAATTTGAGGGGTTCGATCCCATCCATCGCTACAGTGAACAAGAACTGGTCTGCCATCACGCGCAATTGCCGATGCGACAGTTACTGCGGCACGTAGCAGACCTGACATGTGCTGAAGCCACCGAGTCCCCTCTAATAAACTTAACCAATTTTGTTGATCCGCATCAGAAGCACACAGTTGTCTCACGGCATGAAAACTTTTTCTGATCGAATGTATGTTCGGAAGATTCATGAATTGAATATCGCAACTAGAATAGTACTCTGGACATTCACAGCCACCACCACGTGCACGATTCGCTACAGCAGTTGTATAGGATCGTGCATCAACGATCAATACTTTTCTGGTGTTATTGCCGGACGTGACAATATCATCATTGGTTTCTACATCAACTGTTGGTGAATCAATCATTGTGCATTCGCCTCTGTCAAACGAGCACGCATCTGACAACGCTTTTAGAAGATCCTCATCTTCGGGACTTCGCCATCCCAGCCAACCTACTTCGGGTTGACTGCTGCGCGCTATAACAGCTCCATTGTTCACATTGCGCCAAATAACAGCTGGGATACGCCTGGAGCTCCGAAATTTTGCAACCATTTCCAGGGTATCATCCGAGATGCATGCCGGTACCAGGAGTTGGGGTGGATAAGAAGGGCACATCCGGTAATCCTTATTTATTTGACTTATGCGCCATGTACCATGTAAATTGAATTTTAACCGTTCAACCTTTAATATACGTTCATCATATGAAATTGACCTCTGTTCTTTCCAATCCATTATTTTATTCATTTATTTATTTGCCTATCCATTCGTTTTCTAATTTCTCTCATTTTCCATAATACCGCATATATATTTATATTTCAAGATGCTTACTTCTAAATTGAATGTAGCAAGGTAGGTGCTTGTGTCTTTACCAAGTCTCGGACAATCCTTGCCCTCTTCTATGGACCATGCATAGTACCCAAATGCGAATATATCTCTCATGCTCTTTCTCGAATAAATTATCTCATGAAGACGTTTGAACCACTCTAAACAATGTTCATTCGTCGAGAATGCACAACTAGAAATAATTTATAGTTGTTATTCCAGTAACATCTGTTCCCAAATTATATTATGACGGCGTATGACTGTATGAGTGAATAATAATACCTGACGGAGCGTGCATCTTTACAGCCTATGTGTAGGAAAAATATCTCCTTAACCTCTAATTGCTCGATCAGACCTAACGGAATATTGTAGCATGCCTGAGTCAGTTGGAGGTACAATCTGTAGTTGGAAAGGGCTAATATACCATCAACAATCCTGCCCAATGCCACTACAAATTCTCCACTGAGAGGTTTGAATGGTACGTTTAATGTAGGATCGTCACTCTGAATATGAGCGTACTTGGGAAAAAGTTCTGAGGTACGTAGATGACAAATGGATTGTAAACCTGATGGCTCATCTAACCTCTCCATGGTTTGCACTCTGTGAGCAAATACAGAGTATATAAATAGTAGGCCAGTTTCATTTCATGGCATATAACGGATAACACCGAATTGAGTTGGGATACGCGTACAAAACTATTGAATAATAAATTATATTTTCAGAATTCACAGAATCGAAGAATATTCTGATGAGAATTCAGTTGGTATAAAAGTCCAACGTATGTTCAATCAAGTGATATCCCTAATTGTTCAACATATAACTCTTATCTTCGCTGTAATTCTTAAACATGTGCAAAGTAGAAAAACTATAATGTGTCGTTAAACTCACGAATTGGTGATGGCGGATGGTTAAAATTATTTTTCGGGCGAGCCAATATCCCAAAGTTATGGAGACTCCAAATCGTCTGAAATAAAAAAGTAAAAAATTGAAGTAATTAAAATTTTTTTCTTCATGGACGGCACATGCACCATTTTCCGGAAATATGTACGATAATAACGATCATCAATAGTCCAGATATGGAAATCTGAAAAATTATAATCATCATGATGATTGAATATACATAGGTGTAATATAATGGTGTCAATATTCACATTAGAAAATGGCATCGATCATATACTGATTGTAATATTTCCGTCGTATGGAATAATGTATTTTCTCGAAATATTTGTATCATAGAGGAATATATATGAGTGAAACATAACAATCTGAGTTTGGATAATATCGGAGTTCATCTGTCACATCCGGCATGCAAACAAATTTGCAACCAGGATGATCAATGACAAATTTCACACATTCTAATGTTCACATTGATACCTTTATTTGTTGCTACTTGTAACGAAACTGAATAAATAATTCTGTTACATACACGATTACTGTATGATAGTAGTTCTGGGAGTTGGAATTCTTTTGAGCTGTTGAAGAGTCCACTTTATAAATTTTAGAACGAAGCTGCAGAAGTTAAACAGTCTATTATAGCACAATGTCTCCAGAACAGAATAAAGGACCTATCTTATACATGAAATATTTACATTCCATCGAGATGAGCATGTATAAAAAAGAACTCGATCAATTTTAATTTAGTATGAAGCGGTATTCAAATATGAGAATTATCATTATGTCAGGATCAAATGTTTTCATTATAGAAAAATGCAGTATGATCTGCAAGACCAACAACTCCTGGCCCAGGTTAACGGATTATCATTAAGTTAATTCGTGGGAACCACCAATGCTGATCCTACTAACCCCTTTCACACAATGCTCACCCACTAATACATGCACATACATCTATGTACACACCATCTGTCACAAGCGCACTTTATTACCACGAATGCATTAAATGCACATAAGTATAGTGAACACAGTCAAAAATTAACACATTGAAAATGTCGAACGTCATTGATTTGCTCTATTCTTGTTCTTAATGTAATCAAACCACTCCCATACGGGATTGAAATAAAAAAACATAATAATGTTTGCAAAGGAAATAATCCGAAGATGTCAGAGTTCATCCCAGTCTCAATCTTCAAGTAATTCTACAAGCTGTGTTCTGTTCACAATGTTCACTGATGTTCACAATTCACATAGTACCTCATCATATCAATCCCCATGCCATCGCGTACGTGCGATCAACAGACTACCGCCATCTAACATCGTCTCGAATAACACCATGCCGCAAAACATTTTTTCTTGCAGTGAAGTCAGATTGTATGAAAATCTCACTGTCTCCATGCGACCACACCAATGTGAGTATGGGCTATTTTACATCTGTGCTGCCAGACATGGCAGTGAAATTAATACTTCTATGCGGCCAAACTAATATGAGCCCATAAGTTACGACGCATAGAGGGAGAATTTTACTGTCAAGTCTGACAGCACAGTTTGCTATTAGTTTAGCCGCATGAAGAGAGTCAGAACTACCCACAATTTAGCCGCATTGCTTTCATTGGATATCGTTATAATTATTGTTGTTGTTATTTCATTTCCGTTATCATTGTCATTTCGTATACATATACATGTTATTATAACCGATTTGTTTGTTGTTGATGATTGAGTTTATTCATGTTAGTTAAGTTATTTGTCTTATATCTTTGTTATTGGTTATTTGCAATGAGCTGTATAAAGACTAATATCACACAGGATTACTCCTCCAATCATTCTTAGTATCGGAAGTCAGATCCATTCCTAAATTGTTGTTTCTCGCGTCTCTGAGCGGAAACTCCTCTCACCCACAATACACAAAACATAAATTCTAGTAGTCCTGTATAGATCATAATAGTTATCATGATTGTTCACCGATTGATATTAATGATGAATAATTTTCAAGAAAAAAAAACCGTATATTGTGAAATGAAGTAACGAATTCTATTCGACAGCTAAGATTATACATACATTTTTGTTACGAATCACGACAGCAAAACCAGTTTCCATTGAGACGACGAGTAAAAGCTAACCCACGCAAGTTCATTCCCATATGCACATGAAAGATTAACCTGTAAACATGTAGACGATGCATTCATACCATATGAATGTATGAATGCAACTGATATTCTCGAATTGACTTCAGTAACTCGTTTGAGGAAAATGTTCATTTTACAGTCATATATAATTGTACCCTTTTCAATTCACACATAGTATATCAGTGTGATATAAGGTTGTGAATAATGGGCTCGTTCAGATTTACTAAGTTCTAAGCAGTGCTGACTAAATATATACTCCGTATAGATATATTTTACAATATGTTATGGTTGGACATATTCATTTTATGCAATAAGATATGCTAAGATATTTTTTTTTCAGAGATTTATTATTTTGTACTATATTATTTTCAGTGATTATGATAAATAGATGAACAATTTCATAATTCAGTACGTAAGCATTGTTCTAATATTGGTAGCACTGAGACACACCGCTGTAACTCAACTGTTTCTCGTGTCTCACTGTGTGTCACCGTGTCGTAGTTGGAACAAGACATACTGAACACTGTGTCATTCGTTTTCTTTGTTGGAAGCTCCTATAATTATGTATTCTGGGGATAGTATTTTGTCCGGTACAATTTCCAAAGACAGATTTGGAATCTTTATCATCAGAGTCATTGTCGGAAGATTACAATAAATTTTAGACTGCACCAGCAATTGCAATTGCAATTATTGCGTTTTCCATTAGCTATAAATTTTCTTTCCAATTAAATGATAGACAATTATTTGTTGAAATAAGTTCATTACATTGACGATACAAAACCTCATTTGGAGAATTCTGTTCTAAAGTTATTATGCATCAAGTCACATGAAAAACAATTTTTTCTTCCAACAAAAAGTATACTCACCTTAATTAATCGATTATTCCAATTCATAGTTAACTTGGATATCCAATTCTAGAATATAACCACATTTGAATGATAATTTTTCAAGTTGAACAAATAATTTGTACACTCATAATTATTTTCACGGGGAAACCGCCAAAAAAAGTGGGTGACAGCGTACTGGACTGCGTTCCGTTTTAAACAGTAACCAGTGTAGCTAACTATAAAGGAACGGCTGCGCAGTATAATACATTGACGTTATACCGTACAGTGCTTGCAGTGCATATTGGAACACATTCTGTATTCATCACTTCTACATCAGAGACCTTCACAAGCTCCAATGTGTAGGCGTGTATAGATGTTCCCATGAGTAGAGCTTCGACTTCAGGAAGCTAACATCAAAACGGAACGCTTTCGCTTCTCAACAACAAATAATCCTACGCCTTTCTATAATTCTCGGCGCCTTCATTTGGTAGAAGTAACGCATTCGTTGCGAGACATTTTCAAAAGTATCATGATGCCAAATACTCCTAATATATACATACAGAAGTTCGCATGTGACAGCCTCATAAAAAAAGAATACAAAACGGATGTTTTAAGACTCATTACTCACTTTATTATACTGCACACAATGTTAGGAATGGAGAAAATTGACATTTCATAATATTAGTAAACTTTAATATCGATTTTATGTCTATGAAAGTTTTTACAGTGTAGCATGGCTCCCTGGCAGTTGTCATGACTGTTTCCAGAAATTTGGATTTTGTTGGAGTCTCCTTTCAAATGTTTCATACCATGTTTGGACAGATGAAAGTGGTACAAAATTTTCTGTTGGATTCGGCGTCATTTGAGGCTGAGTAACTGAGAAACTGGAGACGTAGTTCAAAAAATGAGTTACCATCTTCTGTATGAACTCAACGAGTGATTCCGTTGTCACTGCCGGAACAATGGCAGCTAATTGCTCGATTACAGTAAGCGGTTCTATGGATATACCGATTTGAGCTACATGAGAAATTTTTTCATCACCAAATAAACTCAAATTGTTATTTTCAAATTCATGATTCTTCTTCAAACTGGATATTTTGAAGATAGCTGACGGCTTGTTATTGGAAATATAACCGAGGAACTGCCAATTAGGTGGTGCACTTGGATCTGGCCAACTGAAATATACTGTGAACATGAGAGAATACGTCGTCTCGCCACATATTTTTTCCCAGAAAAAAAAAACAAAGAATGTAGAGAACGATCTTTCACCTGCTCCTCCAGTCCCACCAGGAAATGGTATTGCTCCAGTAAGGAAAATTACAATATGATTCACATTATCAGCATCAGGGACATTGATCAAAAATTGATTTTCATTTATTTGTTGGAAATCGGTTTGAACCTAAAATTAATACATAATTAAAATGTGACACCGAATGAGCTCAAAATAGTCTCATCATCCACAGTCGTACAGAATTGCACGATAAAACTTGTTAAACGTAATAACAATACAAAATATAGAATGGTGAAAACTCACCAGACGACTTGACACGATGATACCCAACATAGTGGATGCTCAAATCATTGTAATACATGTGTCCAAGAAACAATTATTTTTCAGTGCTCGGCTAAGCTAAAATATGCGATGAATATGCTAAAGTAAATCGAGGAGAAATTTCATTCGCTACAAAAGTATCGATTGTATTATGATCTGACGGGAAAATATATGTTCAGGTTCATTCACACATATCAACTACATCTATAGTCGGTGAAGGCCGATTGTGGGTAGATATTGCCCTCCCTACACGGCCACACCAATGGAACATAACCTATGCCAGTCATCCCGTAGCCTCATGGAGAGGGCAAAATCTCCTCACGATCTGCCATCACTGTCTATATTCTTATCTCAATATTCAACGTGTTTCACGCCATTTAATTTTTTCAATAGCTCTGCATGAAAACTAATCTATACTTACTGGGGATTTTCCAATTAGACAGCACTGTGCGGCACTGTGCGGCACTGTGCGACTGTGCGATGTGGTGCTTATTGGAACACACACGTATCATGAAATCTCTATCAAATGGCGCTTAGAACATCAACGTGAGAAGTTTCGATTCTCTGACATGCTCTCATGGAATTATCAGAACTCGTAAAGAAAATCGAAAAAATTCGAAGAGACGAAGACAGAGTGATTGAATTCTCCTACAGACAGCCCAATTATAATTATAAGCGTTATAATATAAGTATTCGATAAAGTGCATAAAAAATTTTGTCGTTCATATTAGTTAAAATTCCATCATAACAGATAGAGTACGAATGCATTATTGAAACCTGTGTTCAACCTAAAATTCGAATATATTTTGTCCATATTATAAATCCTCTACTGAGATATTTATCGTAGATTAATATTGTTCTAACATTTGTTCCCTGATGCATAAGTTAACA
>JABMBR010010384.1:0-42949 GCA_018881525.1 Meteorus sp. PSUC_FEM 10030008
ATATATACTCATATATATATATATACACATATTGAAGATCATTGAATCCAACTGTTGCCGACATTTATTCACCGGCATTGCATTCACGTACCACTTATTTCAATGTCAGACATATATTCGAAGTATATTTACTGTAAAAACAAGAAACTTGATTTCATATATATTACTTGATGATTATTTTTTTCCCATTATTATTTATTGAATAAGTTAAGAATGGGCAAGTTGTATTTTGAGTTTATCACATAAATTATTTAAATGGAATTAATTGTAAATAGAGTGTTGAAATTAAGAAAATAATAAACTACGGAAAGCTCTTTGCTGTGAGAGATTATTGAAAAAGATTATGTTGTATAAGTGGATGATTATATTTTTAATTAACATTTATTATTTATTGTGGTAAATAGTATCTCTGGATATGTGCACCGACACCAATTACGGTTAGACATTACTATGTGACCCTTGAGCTAGCATCGTGTGTGAGTATACATATATATTGCCATATACTTGTGAGCATCATATACTGTTCGAACGAATTGCGGGAAAATAACGGTGCGCCCTGGCAATTGTTTTGAAACTCACGACTATATTTATGTACGAGTAATGTTTGTGATACATCTCACTTCTCATGTCCCCCTGTCTCATTTGCACTCTCGCCATGGCCGTTGCGGATACTTTTCGAACTCAACTATTGTAATAAGCCGTATTGTACTAAATTTCTTTTGGTATAGGTATACATGCTGTGGATGAAAGTTCACAAAAGTTGTTTTTTCTTCCGTAATTATATTAATTTATGTGTGACAAATAAAAGTTTATAATTAAACAAGTTCAAAAGTGTCACTGTCGGAGATGAATTCTAATGAGGAAAGGAGACAACTTGATCCATCCAGTTTAGTAATTATTGAGTTCATTTCAATTTATGTTTGGTTTTTCCATGATAATATAAAATGGTGAAATTTTTAGTTGAAAATCATTCTATTTATGCGATTGTACAACGTGGGGCAAACATGGAGAAAAGGTATGTGTCGCTCCACCGCAAACGAAAGTTCTCCTCTTCCTTTCAAAGTATATAACCTAGACGGTTTTTGTCTCTTTCCAATGGCGCGAGCGTGCCTGTAAGCCGCCGCCTTCTCGTCCTTTACGCTCGTCCATTTATTTGTATATATACATTTTGTTGTATTTCTTTTTTTGCCATTATACGATCGGTTGGTGCAAACGAGTGCCTCAAACATAATATATAGAGTCGGACAAGAGAGTGAGCAAAAGCGAAGAGAGAATGTAACGAGGCGTGAAAATTGCACCGGTATATACAACTCGCTCTCATACATAAACTTGACCGCTCCCATATATGTGGTATTGCGCTTTTACGCACGTTTACACACACGCTTAGTTTGATTCATAATATCATGAACAAATATGAATGCTATTAGCATGTGCTGACATAAAATCGAATCAATTTACAACTCCCCGGCTGTGGATGCTTTCTTTCTTTTCTTTGTCGCGTTTGGGATATGAAATTTTTTGGGATGCATCATTATTTTAATAGATGAGTTCATGCTGCCGGAAATTTCGCCAGAAGAAGGTTGAATGTATCATTCATGGATTATTCACCGTTTCTTCAACAGATTCCAATGACACAGGGTGATATTAATAGATAATTGGGATTGGAGTCAAGTCGATTTCAATTGGTGACAATATGGAAAAGGGTCTTCCACTTTTTCTATTTTCAGAAGTTATGTCACAATCTACTGCTCCTTTTCAATCTTCAATCCTTGATGTGTTATGCACCGACAAAATATAATTGAAGATGAAAAATTTTTCCTCACGGAATTTGCGGCGCATCAACTTGTTATTTCTCACAACATCTATCGAGCCGAGTGATTGTAAATCAGATTAAATTCAATTCAATTCAAATTACCATTGTACTGTCAGGAATCTTCAGTTGTCGGATGAAATTCGGCTAGAATTAGTGACCGCAATAAACCGACAGTAGGTAAATCTGTCATGTTCAGACAACGAATTTCAAAAGAACGCAATTTGAGCATCAATGCGACATGTATCGATTTTAGAACGGCCCGAGTCAAAATATCGAGCCTACATGAACCTACATGAACCTACATAGCAATTATCGATTGTTTTTGCTGATAAATGAAAGGCTCATGTAGGCTCATAGAGGCTCAATATTCTGACTCGCGGGTTCATACATGCTCATACATTTTTGATGACTGGAACCAAGTTTCAATGAAAACAATCGCAGCACAAAAACCGTCACTCTTCTTTTCCTGCAGTCTTCACTTCATCTTTGAATAAATTGTTAATTCGTACAAATTATATGAAGTTTTATATGAATAAAACAACATTGACCTCAACGTTCCAAACGCTATGACGAATACTCTTTGTACACATAAACTGAGATCCCTTTTTCGTTGAATTCGATTCATTTTCAAAAGAATCGTGAATTGTTCATTCCTATTGAATCTATTCGTCACGGATAATCAATTAGAATGTTCTCCAAACGTCTGTGAGACGCTTCAGTTAATTAGATCAAATTTTTTGATAATGACCGCAATGATATTATAACACAATTTCTTCATAATGAAGCCAACATTGCTTATTCTTGTTATTGTTGAAGGTTAGTTTATGCGATATCGTCTTTCCCAACGAATGTAAAAATCATTGTATTTGCTTTGTACTAAAATATGAACTGTATAATACACTCGAAGCTTCACGTTCTTACTACATAACTCACAGAATATTGGAAAATGTGAGAACAGTAATTTTTATGAAAATTTACGATCTTAGAGTACATCAAACAAAGATTATGGTGAACTGATTGGAACGCAAATGCCATCAATTTCTTGATAGAGGATAGATCGTGGAGGAACACGCAAACATATAATCATTCCTCTCAGTTTATATCTAAATTCGCGCACTCGAAAATCCAGTGTACAAAAAATGATCACTTTCTTCTTCAATGTTAGATTATTCGCAACCTTTCCCCTCATGACGAATCATCCCAAACAATTAAATCGATAAAAGTTGTCTTTGTCAATACTCCATAATAATTTTATGCAGGTAAGGAACGATGCCCTGTACCTCGTCACCACATAGTCGATATCATCGTAATGGCAATGTCTACATGTTCTCGACCCCGATTTCGCATGACGGACACGCGTCATTTGGTTTTACCGTCACACAAACTGTTGCACTTTCCCCTGTTGATGTATACATTCCGAAAAGCAAATAAATGCCACACATATTGAAGTGAAACAGGTGATGTGACAAGTTCATACCCGCAGGATTCTACTACTAGCGATACATAAACCGAAACCTCTCGAATACATCAAGAAAATGTATAAAAATATCGAATAGCTTTATATACTCAAGCGTATATAAATGGAAGTCAAGTTGATGGGCTTGGCATGACCGCTAGAAATTTATGCTTATTAAAATACACCTGACCTCGCTTGAAAAAAAAATGAAAGAAGAAAAAGCATAAATGAAAAAAACCTGTGGTCAGTAAATGTACTTGATGTGAAATTATTAATAAAATGAAATTCCGAATATTCCATACATGAATAAATTTTTCCCAACGTTTTTTTTCTCACTCCACACATGCACGAAACCAAGTTGTACTGATAAATATACATGCAATATAAATTGTGAATATAACAGTTATGTTGGTGGGGTTATCCGATATTCTGCAATATGCAGTTGTGATAGTAGGTTAGTACACATATATAATAATATATATAACATGAATAAATATGAATATATGTGTGAATACGAGGAAACGATGGAAAGTGGAAATTTCACCTGTTCTATACATATGTATCATGAGTATATGTAAATATTGACGATATATAATATGAAATATGGGTAAAAAATAATGGAAAAAACATTTCACCATGTCGCATTGACCTCGAATAACTCGTGACCCAAATAACATCGGTCATTTTTTTCCATCACATTTATTTTCTTTCTCTCATGTCTTCCTTTTTTTTGTATTGAATAGTAATAATAAGAATTTTTTTCAGCATTCATCTTTTTTATTTTTCATCCAGTCGAACATTCTTTTTCAAGATTATAAAAATGTGATTTATCAAGAATGACACAAAATTATTGGTGAGCCTCTCATGTATGGATTTGGAGAATTGAGAGAAGGGAATGAATATTTATACACAAGTTGAATTGTAATCGTAGCTACCAGGAATTATACATGTATATACGCATTTAAACAGACATATATATGCAGTTCGTGTCAACTCGCAATGCAATAAATTAACTAACAATCATGAAGATGGCGGCTTAATACGAATTATGATAAATAGAATGAGAATAAATATTATCCATTTTACCAATTGTGGAGAAAATTTGTATCTACTGTCGTATGCATGATACCACAGTTTCGATTTTTGGATATTATGCATTCACAAATTTTGTTGGTGAAATAACGAATTATCATAATGATATTTTAAATAAGTATGTGGCAATGAAATTACTTAATGCCATCTTTTTTCTCGTCAGTGATAGCCAGAGAATGCTTGACTTTGTGCTGACGAATACGACGAACCATCATCCCAACCACCGGCGGATCCACCTGATGACCAACCAGCAGATTGAACTGGTGCTGACCATCCGATAGCACCACTACCACTGGCAGCATTGTTCCAACCACCATTGTATGGAGTTACACTGTGACCACATGCCCTAGACCACATTGATCTCAATCCAAGGAAACCAGATACAGCGAGAGACAACAAAGATACTACGATTGCTTTCTTTGCCATCATAGCAATTGCGAAAGCTCCCAATACAGCTAAAAGTCCAATTTTTAGTTTGGCAGCCAACAACAGAGGGAGAATCTTAAGCAACTTCTTCTTGCCACGACCTGATACATGAAAAAAATGATTATTCGATATATAATTCCAATAGAATCATGATAGTTGTTCCAGAATTTCCAATCGCTAATCACCTTCTACGACTTCACTAACGGTCGTAGCAGCTTCTTCAATTTCTGGTGGTACTGCCTCAACCATTGCACGTGCAGTTTGTCCAAGTTTTTCCATGGCCGGTAAGAAATTGACCTGTGAACATTTTGATAAATTGATAAGTATTGTATGAAGAAATTCAATTATCTCAGTGCATTTCATTTATCATTTCCTCCAAGCTATTGCGCTTTTCTGTTTTAGGACTCACTTTCAAACTACGTCCAGTTAAGAAACCGCTCGCTGATTCACCAATGAAATTCTCCAATGCGCTTTGTCTATCAACAACACTATTGGCAGCTTCAATTTCCTGATCGTAAATCACTTCATTGCCACTTCTTGAATCACGATCAGCAGTCTTCACCAGATTAACACCGCCAACAATTTCAATTGAATCTTTGGTAAAGAATTCCTTCGCTGTGCGATAAATAGTTTTTTGTAAACACGAGATACTGTCTTTTTGTAGACACTCGTTAAAGTCTTGACCATGAACAGTTGCTGATGCCACTGTAAGGCACACGATTACCAAATATATATTCATTGTCACGAATTGTTTATAAAAAAAATTTTGTTCGTAAATTCTTGACGTTGTCAACGTAACAAGCACAATGACTAGGAATATTATTGACAAGTGTTCGCACCGCTCTTGGAAACACCGGCGTTCACGTGGTTAAAATTTCGTGTGGTCCATCCGACAGAGTCTTTAGCTTATATTTGGAGTCGTCCCCTCCCTACACGCCTTGTCCAAACCTTCCCCCACTATATTCCCGGTACAGTTGTTTTTCTTTTTTCCTTTTTTTTTCCGCCTTCCTATTTGTGTTTCATACGTATGGAGACGGCCCGGTGTGTCATCACATACACTTATGGACATTATACTCAACTCAGGCGACCAAAAGTCTCTTCACCAATGAGGTGAGTTGTATATGGGTAATAGGTGGGACACAATACGTCGACCCCGAGTGGGCGAGACTTATGACAAATAGAAACCCATATACCGTCTCTAATATTATATCTATCTCTATTTTAAACATCCCGTTTTTTTTTCCTCGCTTGCCTACTCCATCAATGTGTATTGGTTCATCTCTATTCTATTTTTCATTTCACATGTACCAAAATTTTAATTTCTAACGGATATCGATATCAATGTCATCGATAAAACTATTTTTATTGCGACAATATAATGATGGGATTTTTTTTAGGGCGATTTACAGTTAAAGATGAATTTATATTCAAAAGTGAAATTAGCGATTAAGGTGAGTGGTTAATGCACTTATATATGTTTATATATATTTTATCATATCCATTGAATTAATCTCGATTGAAAATTTTTTTTTGTTCATCGTTTGTTACTATGACCTGTTTCCACTCACTCTTACACGTCATACATGTTTTCATTGAGGCGAAGAGAGTAGGCAGAGGCAAAAGAATGGACAAAAAAAAATTTGAAAAAAATAAACGTGTATTGCGAATTATTTTTTTTTCACTTTTTTTCAGGGGACCGCTCTCATTGCCAGTCGTATTGGTGTGTATGAAAACCTGCGTCATAAAAAGTGAAAGTCCCATACTAATGGAGTGACTATTCTGGGCACGAGTGTGCACGTGGATATGTGTCTCGTATGACATCTGATGGATGTAGGTGCTATCAATGAAAATAAAATTTGCTTGGCCATTCTATACACGAATTTTTTATTTATTTTCATCCCATACAATGAATACAATTTGTCGGAGTTTCGTTCACGTGCGGTTGTGAGGAACGGAGGGGAAGAACAATACGAAAAGGAGAAAAAAATGCGGTTTGTATGTATATATGAGGATAATATCAATCTTTCACTTTCTACTCTTATTAAATATAATTATTATATCAACGCAAAAAAAAACAATGGTGGAATTGTTTTTCTCTTTCCTTCTACCCAGCTTCTTCTTCAATCCAATCGCACGTGTTTGTATAAGGCGTGTGTGTAGGAAGTATTGAGTGACCTCAAAAATAAAATAGAAATTCTTAGCATACACCTGAAAGAAAAAATGTAGAGAGAAGAAATAAAAATAAAATAAAAAATAATCTCACATGCCTTTTTGACACAACACTAAAAGCAAACATTAGTTTTAATTGTTGTAACGTGTATGTACTTTACAATTATCATTTCCCCTCTCGTCCCTTCTGCCCCTCTTTCAGTGCTTCCCTCATACTGGACATTTTCTCCTCCTTTTCTTTTTATTTACTCACTTATCAATACATAGCTACTGTGATTTTCGAGGTCAAACACTTGTTTCAATATTCCAAAATATATCCAGAACTAAATACATTGTAATCAAAATTTATTTATACTTATGAATGAATTATAAAATGAAAAATAAAAAATATTTATGGGATTCCGTATTTGAAGTATATGACCATGAAGTTTCAAGCATCCCGGATCCGACCTTCATCGAGCTACTTCTCAAACTACCACTTTCTACTCTGACCCCGCGCGATGGACTCTCCCGAGCACCATTTGATCATGTAGCATTCAGGATATCTTTCTTCTCGATTTCATTTAGTCTCACACAGACTAGTTGACAAACCGCCACGCATTGCCCCAGAAATTTTAAATGAAATCGATTAATAAAAGTAAAACCAATCGACAATTTTGAAAACCATCAATCAAATGTTTATCAAAATAATTCAAAAATATTCATATACTTTGTCTCTCATTTCTGCATCCATTTAACTGCACAGTGGAACTTCTATTCTCATTACAGGCAGTAGTGGCATTACTTTTTCAGAAAAATAATAAATGACGAAAAATTCCACTCGGAACATCATGAAAGAAATGAAGGGTACGTGAAAATATGGGTAAGACATAGGCATTGATGAGAAGTCGTGACATTTGCTTTGATGAAATGGAAATAAAGATGGTATCATCAAGCATGTCTGATACATCAATCCAATTCACCTATCATGAATAAGAATTTTGAAGTTTAAATCCTCTCTAAGATAAAGACGAAATTCACGATGGAATGTAACGGGGCTTCATTTCACCTTCCCTGTCATAGCAATAAAAATAGCACATTTGTATCGATCGGTTTGTGAATCCCAACATTTTATACTTTCTCATTGATAACTTTTATAAACAAATAAATGTTGTAAAATCATCATCATTTAACAGTTCTCCATTCATTAAGATGATCTTTAGGATGAAATAACAAAATGTGTGATATACAAAAGTATGTAATTATAGAGAAATACATTTTTTACAGGGAAAAAAAATATGGTAAAGGTGCTGTGGATGATGTGAATACGTGCAAGTGCCATTCTCGTCTGCATCGGAACGACCTCGAGTCTCCTCATTTTATGATATTCGTAACATAAAAAAGGAAGCGGCTGAAATCCGTGTTAGTGGGTCTATTCACTGCTCGGTTGTTTCTCCACTTCACTTCACATGGTATCTTCATCTGGCGGGTGAATATGAACGCGTCGTGGGGGAAAATACCGCCTCTCCTCCTTTTTTTTCTTCACAACTTCTCCTTCCTTCTAGCGCCTTCTTTTTATTTATTTCCATTTATGCTCGTACACACTCTCACGATTCTCACTAAGTAAAGTCGCACACACGCTCTTTGATCCATTCCCGGATATAAATAATAACAATTGGGAGAGACGCAGAGAAACTCAATCGCTCGCAGCGACATGTTCCATCATTTTAATTTATTTATTCGAAATTTTTCCAGCAACATAACGTACTATTCGATGCAATTATTTGTATTCGTCAGATTTCTGTTTATGAACTGTACGAAGACGAGAAGAGGAGTCCCATCAAATTCAACGAATGCGAAATGGAAAATAATAATTCAATATTAAAGTCAAGGTCGTTCGGATTAATTTCGCAGAAGACAGCGTAACACTTCTTCATTGATATCGTGGATTTGAGAAAGGCATTTCTATGTGTGAAAACATATATTCATGTACACACGAATACAAGAGTCGCAACAGGTCGCTGACATACTTTCTTCATTGGTTAATATCTCTTCTTTCTTATTACTTTTTTTCCGCTTCTCTCTTTATTTCGCGTCGTTCCTGCGCCGCTATTTCTCTTTGCGTCGCTCACTCGTACACCAAGCGACCTTTCACGAAGCTGCGAGTCAAGTTCGAGGCTATATATAGTGAATAAGCGAGTAAGTATACAATATCCGACATGTACCAAGAGAAAATTTGTGAATGATAATAAATTAGAGACCGAAATTTTTAATGAAATTAAATGGACAAATTCATCCAAATTGTTCATCTCTGTGATTTTCCTTTTTCTATGAAATAAATTGGTCTGTAATGTGAACAGACAAATGTATAAATAAATAAGCAATTGGTTTATTTACTTGCGAAGAACGTTCATTGTACATACATTGCCGTAATGTTTCCGTGAAAAAATGTTCATTGGGTTTATTATCGTCATGGTCAATGTCACGGTCATGGAAGTCATGATTTTCTGTCTGTGTCGTGAATGTTTAGTTTCCATATTTATATTTTGGTTTGTTGGCTGCTGTTACGTTCAGCGTGCTGTAACCATTTTCACACTACCGTGATTGTTTATCCAACCGCGATACGGTGACATGTCATCATGATCAGCACTCCGTTTTTCATGATGTGCTTCGTGTGCATACACCACATGATATCCACCTTCATTTGAGCTACTGCTGCTTGCGTATTTTTTTGCTGCAACTATCAGTGATAGCGTTAACGCTAATGACGAAGCCATCAACGCTTTCATTGATACAAGACCGAGTGCACCAAATCCAATTACACCCAACATTTTCCCTGTAAAAGTGTTCATTGTTATTCATTGAATAACAGACGATTCTGAATTCTTCATCTTTTTATAACTTACCCATCATTAATGCAAGAAAGAGGAAATTATTTCCGCCCTTTTTACCGCCACCAAAGTTTAACCCGTTTTGTCCACGCGCTGAAACTATAACAGATGCCAAAATTGTCATTCATCATCCAATAATCAACGCTGTATCTCATCAAGTTTCAAAACTGATGAAACCAACCATCTGAAGAATTATTTTTTGCGAAATACTCAAGATTAGTAGGCATCAATGTACTTAATCTCACTCTAAGTTCTCTGTCATCAAGAAACCCGATAATAGGATTATTCAAAGTGCGTGCTCGTCTCGTGGGGCCGTCAATACTATCAACCAATCTTATTCCATCAATAATTTCAAGACTTGGTACATTAGAAGCACGCTCAAGCAATTGTTGTATCACTCTCTTGACAATTCTCACGCCATGACATGAAATTGAAATATTTTTCGAATCTTCCGTTGAACATAACATTGGTATGCCACGCCATGGATCATGGGTGGAATCTCCTGAATCTTGATGCGAACATCCGACAATTACTATTGTACATACTGAGATCAAGAATCCACACGACAATAACTGCATCCTTGGTAGCTTTATGATATCAAACAAAATTTAGTATACGAAGACGATCACAACCGGCGCAAACAACAGAATGACTAACTCTGTTTTCAAACATCATTGGGTTTATATACATTGCAAAGGAAACTGTTGTTTGTTAAAGAAGCGTTGTGTCAAAATGATTGTCTACAAGCAAAGCAGGAAAAAGAACAGGAAAAAAGATCAGAAAATAATGCAAAAAAAACCAATCGCCATGATTCTTTGTGGATCTATGCACAAAGGATTTTATAGTTTTCCATCATATTATGTTTTTCTTGTTCTCTATCTACCATTTTATTTTATCACTATTTTTCTCTCTTTCACTGAAGCATTAAAAGTATTGTATAGTAAACGCCCTGTTTCGCTTCTACGATTGTTTCATCCTCAGACGTTTTAGAGCGTTACAATGATGAGTGCTGCATGAATAAGATGGTCCATCAACATCATTTTGCTTAGAATGGAGAACACACTTCGTGCATTGCTTAAATTATTAAACGCTACTCGATATCACCGACGAATAATAAACAGTAGCGAAGAAATAATGTGTACAAACGTTATAATAACACTCGATTAGTTATGCTATCATAACAGAGAGGAATTTATTTCTGTATAAATTATATATTTTATGCATTGACGTGATTTAGTCATTCGTAGAAGATGATTTCACAGTGAATTCCATTGAACTTAATTCTTCATTTCGTGAATACATATAATTAACTCACATTGCAATAAATTTATTGACACTTTGAGAAAATCGATCAAACGTTTTCGAGTGCAATTGGGCAAAGGGGTGGGAATGCGATGGAGTAAGTGGAAAAAGAAGTGAAATTGTAAGAGTTAGAAAAAGAAATGTGGATATGAAAAGAGGGAAGAGAAAGATCATTGGTATACGAATGAATCTAGTTCATCTCCGTAAGCCTTTCTCTTCTGTTCCACTTCCATCAACCCGGCTGCGTTGAAAACCCTCCTGATGAACACATGCTATATACGCACCTTTCTCGCAGGACAGGTATATCTAGAGCTGATGTTGGAAAGCGCTCGGTCGTTTGTGGCGACGTATCGATCGGACCACAGAGAGAACCGCACGAGAGTTTGTTGCAAACGAAATAATAAACTGCAATTGATTGTTTATGAGAACTTATTACTTAGCTATGATGAATCATGATAGTTTATCAATGGTAATTTATTTGAAAATATATCATGTTACAATGATCTCAAGATGAGTTCGATGATAATGTATAAACTTGATTCGAAACGCGTGAAATTAACATTTCAAATCACGCAGAAAATGATTTTATCAATGGACTCTACTGAAAACTCTCGACATTTTATTTTTATAGAAGTCTCTTTAACTCTAATTTGTGTGTCCTTCGATTGAACGTGCATAGAAAGCTTTAGGAAGCGTCCAGTTCTTGGACCCATGAAAATGATATGAAGAAAAATGAGTGTAAGAAATGGGATTGAAGATGATGGACGATGTACATTCGTTATGAGACTGCTGATGATATTCTGTTTGGTCACCTCGTTCATTGAGAAACTAAGATCATATATATATTGGAAACTAGAAGAATCGATCTTCTATCACAACTAATCGTGATCGATATTGCCACAAAGTACAGATTTCTTCGATCGAGAAACTAGGTTTAATGATAGAGATGGTGAAATATTCCATGACGATACACTGAATGGCATGAGAAGATGCTGTGCCCCTAAAAAATTAGGTTGAATCACTTATCAATATAATTAAAAATGATAGTTCCGACATTTGAGGAAACATCTAGTAATCAGTGAAGATTCAATTAACAATTGATGAACAAGCGGACTATAAATCGTGAAAAATTGAAAGCTTCGATGCACATCATGATTTCGATGGAACCGCAATGCAGAAGGTCCTTCACTTCATCATATTTATATACAATATGAAGCATGTGATAATGTAAAATCGATTTATCTTGTTGACCGTTGTATTTAACTGCGAAGAGAAAGTTGGTAAAGATATACATTGAAATTGGAAACGGGACAGTTAATTTCAATGAAATTTCACGCAACTACCAACGCGTTTTGCACCATGAAGTCGCTATGATGAGGATTTTATCTTCCAATCACATATACCATTTTTTTTCTCATTTGGTTGCTGTTCCATTCTTGATCTCTCACGCGGAAGAGGAGGTCAAGAGATGTATATAACTCTCAAGTCAGCCGGTTTTCCATCATATGGCCACTGTATAAAAAATTCGGGTGAGCAATATAACGGTACATGAACCTTCGTTTGATGATTAATACACAGATTTATTCGATATTCTCACCAATCATAATTCTAACTGCCAAGTAAATATTCACAGTTCAACGTCAAAAAAAAAAAAAATAGTATTGGTATTACCAACACGATGCAGATGAACAAATAATTGCCAAACTTGAACAATATTGCTATATCTTGCGCATATCTTCTATTCAAAAATAATTTCAAATGAGATAACTATATCGTAGGTGCATCATCTTACGAAATAAGTTCGAGTTGATATTCGACCTGATCATTTTCGAAGTATGACTAAAAAATGCGATGATGCTTACCTGAAATTTCAATCCAAATCGATCAATGTTCATTGAAAATAGGAGAGTAATTTATATGCACATGATAGAATGCAGTATCATACGATTCTACAGCGTATATAATTAATTACCTTGATATAACGAAATGAATTACTATAAGATCGTAGTGAATTACAATAATATGATTAGATTACGTTGGAAGTGGAAGGGGTAGACAGATGAATGCATATTTTATACAAAAGAGAAACAATAAATACATTTATTTCCTTCATAATAAAAAAAAATAATTATTTTACAAATCGCACTCCGAGCTGTGCGTGTTCGAGGAGAAAAAGAAACATACAAAGAATGATAATAAATTAAAAATTGTCATTGAAAAATAATCAACAATAACTCAGAGTTACTCAACACAACACATTAAATTATGTAAATAGTGCAGAAATAACAAATCGACATTTCGATTTCGTAGTAGAACTCAATAAAGTAATGAAAATGTCATGCGACAAAAAAGTATTAGAAAAGAGAAGATGTTAAACTAAATAACAATTAATAACAAATATCCGTCACGTCTTATCTTCCAAGTCTTTGATTTGTGGGTTTTATTTTGTATTCATCGTTTTTCTCCCCAAATAGGAAACTAATCTAGTGTGTGTCCTTCAGTCTTTAGTCATCTGTCGTTCACATCATAAAGAAATAATCATTTAACGTTAATGTCAATTGAAATTTATCGTAAATTGAACACGTAGGGTGGTCCCTTAAAAATCATTCGAATATTCACCGCGAACGCAACATTAGTTTATATTCAAATCACATCAATCAAAGAAGATAGTGGAAAAAGAATGAATCAATTCCGACAGATGGAAAATTTTCTGTAGAATAAAAAGAGAATACAAAAATATGTGAAACGCATACCTCCTCCGCAGTGTTCTCACAACAGCAATAGATAAAACCACATAGCATTGTCCATTGTAATTCAGTCCATCCGTGGATAATTCGTTTTTTAATCATCGTACTTTAGTAAGTGCGTTAGTGTCCAGTCTGAATATTAATTCCTACATGTAAACTCAAAGTATCGTCACGTCTGTTCGGTCCGTAAAAAATACTAAAATATTCAGATAAATATTCAAATAATTTATATCATGATGAATGAAAGATGAACAATGGTTAAATGATATGTCATAAATGAGTTGGAAAAAAGTAGACATTTTTTCTCCCGTAGTGACATCTCCAATTGTAATTTCAATCGGAGATATATCAAAAGGAATTGGTAGTAAATTCTCATCGTGTTCACTGTGTTCAACAACAGAGGATTAAACCTTAAGCCGATGATGGAACGTGAGCTGAATAAGCCAATTCCTGTGCGGTGCGCTGCTGTTTTTCAGTCGGTAATATTTGACCGTGGAAGTTTCTTGCCCATCCGCTGGAATAGCTGTCACCACCACCACCACCACCATGTCCATGCTCGGCGCTGAATGTATGACTGGATGAATGATGTGGATGGGCAACGACTTCATAAGTTACGTGTTTTTGGTGAGAAAATAATTTTTTCAAACCGATAATACTGGCAAGTAAAAGTGCAATCTTTGATAATAAAAGAGCTTTGCCAACTAAAAGAGCAAGACCCTTGAATGCGAGTGCACCAATGAGACCAACTTTCAAGACTGCTGCAGCTAAAAGTGGTCCCAGATTGTTGCCTTTCTTTCCACGCCCTTGAACAATACAAAATAGAAATATCAATCGATTTGTTTTGAGTTGAATGAAATTTGATATGATATGAAAAGAGAAGAACGATGTGCCGAAAGAGTAAAAAGCTCACCGTCAGCAATGGTATTGTCAGCGCGTTCCAACGAAAGTCCAAGATTCAAAGAACCGGTTTCATCTTCAGATGCTGATACAACAACATCATCTTCAGGCAAGACTCGCCACTTAATACTACGAGATTTGACAAATGCATAAATTTTATTGGAAACAAGTTCCATAAATTCTGAATCATCGTCAGTACTTCTGCCGGCTTCATACGTAATTATATCTTCAGTTGATTGACTTGTTTTTCTTATTTCAATATCATCAGTCAGTTCAATCGAAGCTTTTTTCAATAATTTATTCATATATGTGACGAGTTTTAGCATAACACAACTGCTTATATCATTTTGTGAACACTTGTTATTCAATTTACGCATTAATTCTTCTTCATATTTTGCGCGATCAGTTATTGTCACAGTTTGCTGCTCCACGACGCCAATTTTCTCAACTTTTTCCAAGGGATTGGCTATTGTTGCGCTGGCTGCGCACAATACCAATAATACCAGAGCTCCCTTCATTTCGTTTCTGAATTAATAAACCAAAATGTGTTAATATTCAAACTGATGTAATAATCACACAAATAATGTTTCTCATTTGTTTCTCATTATTTCTTCGCGCTCAACTTTATCACTCATGAAGAAATTGAATAAATTATATCTGCTGAATTTATAATCTCACCTATAATATCACGAAGCCAATGAATCACTTATTCCGCAATAAAAGACCTCCCCTGTTTCTATTCAATTTGCTTTTTTGTTTCCTATCTTATGATTTATTTATCTTGAATCAATTTATTGTTTAATGTTGACTAAGCGCACACGCCCTTTTTTGATACGTGCACGAGCAGAGCGAGGCTTCTGATCCTGCGTCTTGCCCCGGTCACTTTATATACGTAGGTCTCGCTTAGTAAATATATATACTTGATATCGTCCGGTGCACCATTGAAGAAACTCGATGGTGGTGGTAGGGCCCCATTGGCGGGAGATGAGCGGGTTTCGCACACCGTAATGGTGTGTGCACGAGTGTGCACAAGAAGAGAAAAGAAATATTCACTGGGACTATACAATTTGTATTTGATGGTGGGGCTAACGGTGTGGAAGGACGTTTTCCTCTTTCAAACTGGTTTTAAAAATGAAGTGTGGATCGCCGTACATGATACGCGAAGTTTTTGTATACAGCCAGGAGAAAAAAAATTATTTAGATCGAATTTAATCAATTTTTTCATGCAACGAACAAATATGTTAAATCAAGTTTCAAATCTGTGTTGGAATTCCATGTCAGTCATTACTCTCATTTTGATTGATTCTATTGAAATATATGTCGAATCAGGAGTAAAATTTCACTTAATTGCACGAAAATATACTTCAGAAGCTATGAAACATGTTAAATTATTTCTATTTTGCCATCCTATCTTCAAGAACCGATTTAGTGGTTCAGTAAATCGATGATTCCGATCCAAATCAATTCTTCAAATTAAATGATCAATTACGAATATTTATTGATGAGAGAATCAAACTGCAAAACATTCTCATTTATAGACATAAATATCTTAGTACTCATTTCATAGTTCGAGATGAAACTCACACTTTGGATGTTCAAAGAGATTATTTCAATTTATATAGACTATTCTCGTCTGTTGCAGCTTTAGGTTCCTCAAGTTTCTGAATTATCTAGTCCTTTAAAAAGAAATGGAGTCCCATCTTATCTGAACAACATGAAAATCTGAGTATAATCAATATATCACTGCAGCTTGTTCCAGAAAAATTCATATGAAGTCCAAAAATTCCTCGAAATGTTCTTAGTATGACATAACGACATGAACATAAAATAACTCATTCGTCTTTTGCCAATTTTATCCAGAACCAATTTCCTACAGGAAGAGGAAAAGAGAACATTAATTAATGTTTACAATAGCGCATTTTCCATTCGCACGTTTGTACATACTCGTGTATTTGTGTATACGCGCCCAAATGGACATTAAGTGAACGACATCATAGAAGCACCTCCCTCCGCTCGTTGATTTGATGTTACAAGACATGGATGTAAACTCTATAGAGATTGAGAAGAAGTTTTAACCTGTAGGAGAATCGTGTCACGGATGTAGAGCACGCACGCCATCCATCGTGGGTATATATATGTATTAAAGCCAACCATATATGCGAAACTCGTCATTAATTGTGCCGCGTTAAAACTGCACTCGCTTCGCTTCCTCTTCATGGAGTGTACAAGAAGTAATGGACGCTTGGTGCTATCAGGGGGGATTGTAATATACCAAATGAACACCGGGATTATGAAAAAAATATGATATACAGCATACAATAACGTTGTGAATGAGATTTATGGATTATGTGAAAATTCATATTCCACGTTAATTAACGTAATATTTTGTTGCTATTCAAGTGCATCATTATTTATATTGTTCATAAAAATTTTAATGAGACCATAGAACAGTTTTATTATGCATAACAAATTATGTCATAGATTTTATCAAGAAAAGTTCGAAGAGGAATTCACAGATAATAAAATAAAAGTACATCACGTTCGCTGAGACATAATTGATTCTCGATCAACTTATTCCGATGAAGAAAAGCGAACTTTTCTCTTCATTCATCTACCGCAGTTGAAGAAATAAAACTGTACATAATTTTATGTACTTATTAATTGGAATATCAAATGAAGAAATATACGAATGCAATGTGATTTGAACATTGGAATAATTAACCATTAGGAAAAAAATTAATAGATCGATTCATTCCCATCTCTATTAAGTTGTTGAAAAATCGGATCGATCTCATTCCAGCCTTCTCCTAACATTATCAAAAGGAGTAAAATGTCTTTTTGCACTATTAATTATCCATGACGAGATGAATGGACTCAGGAAATAATAAATCGAAAATAATATGAATCATCGTCTGCACACGTCCAACTAACCATAGCAAACCATCAAATTTTAGTTGAATATCTGATATCAGTCCATGAATATTTATTCATAATAACGAAATAAACCAAGGAACCGAATAATCATCACAAGTTCCCTAGCATTTCCCTGACGCTCCATTTTCAATGATACAATAAATAATTCAATTATTTGGAATGATGTCCACTTTGATCATTGTAAAGACGACACTAAAATCATAGTGAACATATAGAACTACTAGAAATTCAAGTGCTACCGAATTGAGCTCAAAGCAATATTTCATATGCATGACTATGATATTTTTTGATCAATGGGAAAATGATTGGTCATCGTTTGCAGAGATTGGTACAAGTTTCACCCTATTGTTCGTGTGACAAATGAACATGCATGAGTGAATCACAACGAGACAGGTTATACTCTCACCGATTCAGAGGGAGGAAACGAAGTGAAACACGCGGATCCAGAGCAGCTTTCCAGTGGATTGGTAACAGAAGGTCAAGAGCAATGTGAGATTCCACGCCTATACAGATATATAAATATATCTCTCTGAATTTGCACGTTGCAAATTCGAAAATCAATGGACACAATGTTAACGTCTATACATTCATATTTTGAGTAAAACAATAACATCATTGACATCTTCGAAAACTTGAAGCGAAAAAATTGAAGTCTGGAAATCTACGAGTCAGAAATTCTGAAGGGGAAAGTGAGACCAATGAGAAAGCAAACTTTACAAAATCATTTTTTTCATAACTGCATCAATGATCAATTCAATATCAGTCATCTTCGTGATCATTAGGTCACCACAAAAATATATCATAATGACATAATATTTTTATATGCAAATTATGAATATGTAAATTAGTAGTTGATGTTAACATTCCGAAAGTGGAAAACAACATGAATGGAATCTTGAATTAATTGAGTATTATTTGACCGATGCGAGAATAAAAAATAAAGATGAACCGGAAATCGAGAGAAGATGAAAATGGCGGTCGTCAATGTCATTAGTGGCTGACCACTTCCGGTCTTCCCGTTGTTGGAACGAGGCCACTTGGTCAACGGGTTCGCAGTTCCGTCCAATTCCTTCGGATCGCTAAGTGAGAATTTATTCGACCGGTTTGGTGCGTATACCCTCATTGATACACATATGGGGAAATCATAGTGAAAGAATTTCCTTTCCACTCATACAAAACATATTTACAAACATTCAATTTGTTGATAACAATTTAATGTGAAAGAATATTTGCTTTATTAATAATATTAAATGGATCTCGTGAAGTGTAATTACTGTGGTTAGTTAACGTTGTGTACATGCTGCAATGCACACAGAATATGAATTTTAAAATTGCAAATGTTTCTTATTTATTTTATCGTGGTTTCAACTGTCGAATAGAATAAATGTACATATCTGCACCGCTTTAAGTGCGATGCGTCTTGTGGGGTTGTTTGTCCAGTTTGATCCGTTGGAGCGCAGTAACTAAACAACAACACCACTTCAAATATGCATCAAATGGATATCGTACACACACTCGTCGGCCGTGACCCTCTTTCGCACATACCTTCCGGTTCGCAAATCGTGGCACACCTTACTGCGTCGACGCGCTTGATCTTGATCGCGAGTGAAAATCAGCACGGAATTGCGAGAGCGCAAGACAAAAAAGAAAAATAATTGCAGTCAAGTTGGGTCGTGCAGAAATATTGCAATAGAAATTTATTCATCTGTGAGATGGTTAATTGTTGTTCAACGACGGAATTCTTTGAAGTGCAGTTGTGATAGTAAAATAAGAATTTAGATAATTCATCGTTGGTATATTTGATTGAACTGCTATTTACTCTTTCACGGATTCATTCACGAGTGAATGTCTCAGTGTCAAACTTTTTCAAGCGCTTGGATTTTGCGATTGGCGATTCCTTATATTCATTACAGTCATTATCATGTCTCCGAATCAAAATATAATGCCAACGCATATTAAATAAATAGGACATGGAAAATTGAATCACAAGATGCAAATATTATGCTTGACATTCGTTATAGAGTTATTAATTTGTCTCATCGAATGAGTCTAATTCTTCCCAATTCTTCAATGTTAAGCTCAATGACGATTGGAGATGCCGAACAATAGGAAAATGATTTCTCTGCAAATAAATGATAATGCTAGGAGTATGAACCAATCACTACATAAAATCTCTCTTAACTCTTTCAGAACGATGAAAAAAGATTTTTCAAGCACCTTCTATGTGAGCAAAGAATTTTCATGTCCACTTGAGAACCAATGGGTTGATTAACCGTATGATGAATATAAAAGACGCGTCAATCGTAAGTTAACCACAAACCGTAAAGAAAAGTGAGCCAAGTACTTTACAACCAGATGTCTCCAAAGAAATAATACTACACAGAAAACAATTTCTCTCCTCAACCGAATTTCTTATGATGAAAATGGTAATAAAACTGACTCAACATTCAGCGAAAGTCGATTTAATAAGTAGTACAAAATTATCAAGAGATGGTGAAAACATTTGTACATGCTAAGTGATAGTTCATAATAAATTAAATTATTTACATAACAATTATTTAGATTAACAATTATACAAATTAACTATTGTGTCAAAATTTTGATTCAATATCATATCAATCCGGATGTAAATACCTATTATTGGATTTTAGGAATTTTTGTGTACTGAAATTGGAATCGCTGATTGAATCAATTTTATGTAATACGTTTCAATAATGTGAACTACTCAAATTGGGAAAACCATTTCATAAAAAAAAAAATAATTGTTCATTGAAGGCATTAATATTAACATTGAATGTTCTTCACGTCTTTCGAAGAATTCAATAAATTTATACTTAATATGGTTTATATCCGTGATATGCCAACTCCTGACCATAAGTACCACTTTCAGTCTGATAGTCATTATGATAACCAACGGGTTCATGGTAACCACTGTGCTCATGCGCAAATTCATGGTTACCATTTTCCTTATAATGTGTGAAGCCAATACCACTTTGAGAGTAAATTGGTGGTTGATAGTTGTTCATTAAAGGTTTGCAGAACTTGAAGAAACCAATAACACCAGGTATTACAATTGCCATTAATCCTAAAAACTTTTTGAATGATGCTAATCCGAATATTAACGGCAGAAAAAGTAACAACTTGAGCTTGAATAGTTTCAGAATTATCAGCATAGGTATTAAAATCTTTTTCAAGCGATTTCGAGCTGCAAAGAGAGGAACGAAATTAAAATATCAACCATTAAAATAGAGATTCTCAAATCAGAGCAAAAGATTGGTTGAACAAAACTATTACTCACAAAAAAGTGTGTCCTTCTTATTCTCTAAGATGTCAATCTCGTCTGCTATTTCATCCAAAAATCGCGGCGCATAAACCTCATTTTCTCCTGTTACCGAAGATGGTATATTCACCTCGATTGCTACAGTTTTTATGAACTTTTCAACCTTTCTCGAAGCGTACTTAACCAGTTGATCCCATTCAGAATCGTCAGATCTGCCAATAATAAAATGCAAAACATCAACATCCATGTAAATATTGAAAAATTGTAAAAAGCAATTACAATTTTCTCATTACTCCATTGTAACAAAACAACTAACCTGGAAGCTCGAGCATATTCATACGGTTGATGATCAACATCTCTCACTACATCACTACTCATACGAACAACTCTAACATCGTTATTTAAATGATATTCATGTTGATCGAAAAAACTCGAAAAAGAATTTATCGCACGTGATTTGAAACACTCTGCAAGATCACCATTCAAACATCCTTGATTCATTCTTGCTAAATACGGATCAACATTAGCACCAGTTCCAAGACCAATCCAATCAAATAAATCTTTGCCCTGTCGTGTACGATTATTCAATGGTGATTGGATCGAATGATCTGCATTTGTACGTCCCGGCAATTCATCTACAAAACGAAACAAAACCATAGAACGATTTCTTTCAGTTAGGTGGAAAACTCTATCGGTAAAGTAGAAATTCATCAACACTTTATCGCTGAGCAATCGACTCACGATCTCGAATGAATCCAACACCAACTTGTTAGTGCAAATAAAATGTATAATGTCGATAATGTAAGATAAAACTTACCGTGACTCTCAACGGGTGTATCTTCGAAGGTAACACCACGTACCGATATCATTACCGACAATTTCAATAAGAACAACGTCCATATCCAGTTCAATCGCATGATGAATCAAAGAATGCTGCAAATGCAAATTTTTTATTTTTAATTTGTTGAACGAATCAAAGAGAATTCTTTCGATGTTGCGACAGTTCAGATACCCGAATTTCCGACGAAAGAAAAATGCAAAATTTATCAACGAATATACAAATCTTGTTACAGATTACTTACTCACAACTATGACAATGACTGATAATCATCTTATTATCACTTTTACTACATGCAATTTCCTAATATTTGTTGTGAGAATATTCATCATGATACACGCCCGGAGAATTCTTTACAAATTCGTCATTGATTTCGTATTTTTCCGATTAATCAAATATTCCACTCATTTATTCAACATATCGCGGCACCCACGCGCCGCGCAGACTGACTATAGACCTGTCTTTGCTGCATAAAGTCAGCTATACCGGTGGTCACAAAGTGCCGTTATCTTCTCGGGCCAATAAGGAGCCACCGGGACTATATTCGAGGTTCCGACACATATTCAATTCAATTGACGCACATGGGCAAGTTTTCGATTGCCATTTTTTCCTGTTTATTTTTAATTAATGAGAAACTGCACGTGACAATTCAAATAATTCCACATAACTTCAATGTCTTCAGAAAAGCGCTCAGTTTTGGAAAAAATATGCGTTATTGGAAATATTTTATGATCAATGAACTCACCTCAATATGAACAGTTTTAAATGATAGCGGTATATTTTGGTAATAGAATGCGATGAGTAGACGTTGAATGGGTACGAAACTGAACGAACGTGTGACCGCTTGACGCTTTGCCACCAACATTTTATATTCCAGAACGGTATTGTGGAATGAAGGTAAAGAGAAACTGGTGAAGAAAGATCTGCGTGGGTTATTGTGATGGTAGTTATTACAACGACATCCAGAAGGATGGAGATACAAAACAAATAAAAAATTTTTATATATAATATGCACAAAAATAATCTACGAGTGAAAGTGATTCTCAGGAGACGGAACCGGAACTATTTTCACTTCGGGGTTCAATGTTAGTTGTGAAAGGTTGCAAGGATTATGCGGAATGAAGCGGAGAGGACGAAGTCTGAAATAACTGACAAAATCCCACATGCGTCACACCGAGTTGTTGAATCATTTTCTCCTGTCGTAGCTTGCATGTCCCTTCGATCCATCTTATTCTTGCTCACTTTTTTTTGTTTCTCATGGAATGAAAGAAAGATCTTTCACTTATGACTCATCGGGAATTGTGCAATAGTCAATCCCAGTCTACGCGATAGGCAATCTGAATTATTGCGTGATCTTGAAGAAGTTTTATTACATTCACTGCTCTGCATTGGAAAAGAGTGAAAATGTTTATCGTTTATTTTCTGTTCCCTATTTTTTATTGAGTTCAAAATAAATTAAATAAATTAATTAGGCATTACCTAGTAACATTAAATAAATAGTTAAGTCAAAAGAATAGAAACCCCATATTGAGAAATATCAACGAAATTGATTATTTCATATCAATTTATCACCAAGATAAATTGGCCGATAATTCCTTACTCTCAAAATTCGTTGATATTCCTCCTCAATGATCATCGTCATCGTCATTCCGAATCTACAATCCGGTTCTACCGGACATCGAAATTAATAACGGTAGCATAGGAATGAATATGAGTCCGAGTGTGATGCGAATTGATGCATTTTCAAATGCCCAAGTGTATGCCAAAAATTCTCATCCATCAGTTCCGCTCTAATACTTCCGTATTAAACATCATCGACTTTATCGGCACTCAGATATTTTTCGCCATTATTGGTGTCACCAGATCAATTGTCTTTGATATTAAAAATAAATCACTCGTAATTCAAATTTTCTTCCTCATCCATTCACCGATGTAGCTATTCATAATTTCCGCGCATGCACAAGTTTATCAATGTCTTGATAAGTTGCCAGCATCGCTTGATTCTGTCTCAAACTCGGATCATCACGTGGAATATTACAATTAGGATAAACATCTTCACAATGGACTCCATCTTGTCCGTCCTTCGCTGCTTTCATATATCGGAAAAATCTCAATATGTCAATATTATCAACTGCAGGTCGTCGCAATTCATTCAATTCACGGGACAATTGTGCTGATACTAAATTCGAATATGGCGCGTATCTCGCAGGACTTCTGTACATTGCGCACACAGCGTATTCGCGACATCCTTCTTCATTATGACCAAGTCGAGAAAATACTGCATCCAAACGTGATAACAATGGCGAATAGAAGGGATCATAATTCGTCAAGAGTAACGAACTCGTTGGGATCTCATGGAACACCTGGCGAGAGAAATCATAACGGCAATTAAACGATTTAATAATACAAGGTGTGAGAAAGAATCAGTAGTAGCATAAAATGAACATCCTTCCTTCTTTCGTTTTGGCTAATTAATGAATTTCGCTCAAACTTTATCGATAACATGCAGTACGCGACCCATGAAAGTCATTTCATAGAGAATTTCGTCATAAAAATGTGGCATGAATGTTTGATTTGTTATATCATAAGTAGCGAGAACCCAATTCTAAGTTTCATGCAATTCATCATAAATAAAACTCTCAGTCCTTTTGTTTGTCATAAATGATAATAAACGCAGACTTCATAACAGTTGAGTGTGCATAATAAAACAAATGTTTATATGATCAAATATTTCTTGAAAGATTCTGCTCTTCTGAATTTATCAAATATGTCCCGGGTTGATCACAAATACGTAACACGTTCCAATAAAATCCTAGATGGGTGTATCGAAACGCCTACTTCGGCTCTATTTTCCAAGAGATATTACAACAGATCAATAATAACAATGAAATTATTAATCGTAAAATTTCCTCATGTCCAAAAAGGTAAATATCCATAGAAGACGAGAGAATCTTCAATTTATTCTCTGAACAAATTGAATAATGAATGTTTTTCGTTGATATGTTCTAGCAAGAACTTAATCACCAAGTTACTTGTCGTTATATATTCCCAGAACATCCAGAAAAGAGTACAATGATCTTTTATTACCAGGAACTTTTTCTGCTTTGCAATGGATCCTGTTTATAGAATATCTTATACATTTTTATGTCTGAACTGAGGAGAGGAATCAATACCGATGCCCTCCAGATATTAAACAAGACGATCATAAAGTTTATTATCATTTTAACTATTTTTCTCTGAGGCATTCGAAAAAAAAATTGGAGCATCAGCTAACTTCAAATTACGTACTGTCCAGATAACCTTTCTCCTCTGCGACTATATATACTTTCTTCAACCTAATCTGAACTAATGGAGCCTTTTATTGAGCTCGTGATCTGGATAAGAATGTGAATTTTCAATTTACCTTGAAGTCCTGTTTTTTCGGTGAATGATTTGCAATGTGTCTCGTATAATATCTGTCATTGAACGCATTTGCATTTGGCAGTCTATTATCAATATTCGAATATCTCGAATCTGGTTTTTGTGATGGCTGCGCCATCATTCCGTCTTCGTATAGAGCTGATGCTGGCAATGTTCCCAACGGCTGTCGCGTCATGTAATCTTCATTATACAGATCAGAATTGTCTTTGAATTCGAAATTTTCATCGGGCTGTGGTGTCGCGCCTTGAGATGATTGGGCAAATGATGAAACCCCTGCTAGTCATTATTCCAAATAATTAAAATAGACTTATAAATAATTCATATTCATTGATTATTATCTTACCTTTTCCAACAATTTTACCAAGACTACCTATAATACTCGGTAAAAATAGAGCTACTAATATGCTCTTAATTATTTGAGCACCAATAAATAATGGTAACAGCAATTTCTTCAGACCAAATGCTAGAAAACCAAGTCCAAAGCCAGTTAAAAATGTATTCTTTCCATCAACGAAAGCTGAAAGCAAAATTGTGAGCAGCAAATTATGGCATAGCGGTTAGTCTCAAGCCATGCGCCAAATATTAATCCGATGAATTCAACGATCATTTCGAAATATATCTTTCTGTTACTCGATGTTTGTCACCCTGGAAATATTTAATGGACTCGTTCAACTCTTTGAAGCATAACATCATTCCAACAATTCAATTTTCATGTGAATCAGCTGTGTAGTTCTTCATGGTCACTGATTCCATCAATATGTGAATGTATAACTCAGATTGTCCAGATGCCGGAATTAATGTTAGGAGTTGAAGTAGAAGAAAGAACATAGGATATTATTTCCGTGCAATTCAGAACTTTGGTTTATAATTTAAATCGGTGACCTCCCACACTCATGGATTAAAATGAAACAAAGTTTTGCATTTGACAAGTGGCTGATTGGAATCTTCACTCTTATCCACCTTTCTCATCTACATTTGCAAGTCGATAGCCAAATTCATAAGAATTTCCAACGTAGCGACCATCGAAATTTGATCTTTCTCTATAATTGCAGCTTGCAACGCTTTTGATCATGAAATGACTTCTCAAAATTCCTAGCAATCACAGATTTAGACACGCAAGCTCTTGAAATGATTTTTGGTCTAGAATTATCACTCTAAAATCACCATACATCAGACTCTCAAGTGTTGCTACATCGCATTTCGAAGGAGAGGTCACATTCTTCCTATTCCTGATTTCACATTGAAATTCGACATGAATTTATTAACAAAAGTGATCCAATCTTTTTTAAAGTATATTTGAAATTATATGTGATGTAAATTACCCTCAATATATATTCTTCCCATCAATATAAAGTTGTTTGTATGAATTTTCAGAAGTGTCCGAGACCGATCAAAAGAAGCAAGGTACAAAAGAAGAAAAGTATGACTGAAATAATTACGCTGTGCTTCGAAGAGTTAAACATGCGCATCAATATACTCAGCAGACAATTCGGTAGCGAAAAGAAATGTTATTATCAGCAAAGGTTAAAAACGAAGGAAACCGTATTGTACTGTCATTGAAGCATAGGATGCATGTGGTTCCCGCTGGTTTTTAGTATTGGCACGTAACAGCGCAAGCATCAGGCTTACATTCAATACTTACAACCAAAGAATGTTCTCGAGACACTTGAATCAATGAAACTATTGTTCAAATTGATCTCCAACGGATGATTTTTTGCGAATTTACGAATTCTATCGAAGAAAATTTCAAAATGCTTCGCAAATCTTTTATCATCACGTTTCGTGATGCGAACGGAATCGTTAACATTTTGGACTTCATGTGTATTGATGTTATGTCGCGACGTGCTCGATTCGCTTGGTGAGCATTTTGTCAATGATCCATTTTTGCATAAAATCGTTCCGTCCACCGAATTGTTCGACTGGGTTTTGTTTGAGTACTTCAAATCCGTATAGATCATTTCCGATGTGTCCAAATCAAATTTACTTGGTTTACCATCATTCTCATGAGGATGTGCAGTTGTCTCATTGTGCGTTGAAAGCTGGTCGCGATTAGCAATCGTCGCTGTGCTATTGACATCGCCAACAGCATTATTTGTAGTCGTTAAATGATTTCCCATCGTCCTGTTTAATGGTGTTCGTTCAACCTCGACGGCCTTGACCCTGAACGAATCATTCAGACACGCGACCATCAGCACGAGAACGAGACAACAATAGCCATGACAACAACAATCACTTCTACTCCCCATTTTAAGCATCATCAAATTTTGTTTGCCTCTAATTTTAATGTCGTCTCGGTTTCACCGGTGCTCCAATTGTTAGTGTTTATCGAAAGCAAAACGCAAACATTTTATCGCTGAGGAGGAATTTGTGTTCATCTAGAAAAACGAGAATCAATAATTATCTAAACATAAACAAAAATGATCAAATTCATAAATGGTTATACATTCTGTAATTGATCTAACATATTCAACAAATTCTTCAAGGTAATGGAATTTCCCGCGTTGAAATTCAATTTCACCTGAAGTATTTAGCGGTCATCCACTAAATTCGTAACGTGCTCGACATGAATAATTCTCTCAATCAAATTCAATACAAATATCTTGTTTATACTCACAAGTGCGTTTTATCAAATCAGAATTACGATAACGAACTACCGAATTCACATAGAAAAATAACTAATCGAAGAATTTTTATGTTTTCACACCACGGCAAGCGATAAACCGTAAGCTATATTTTCACTTTAATATTATTTCTATCGTTAAATGTTATTGAACGCTCGCGCGAACGACGACGGACGGCACAGTACTGGCGGACATGAAGATGTGGAATCGGACGGACACTGAAGTCAATCTGGGTTACCCGGCCATCAGTCTGTCCGTTCTGCCGCCTCTACGTTCATTCGTAGCTCCTGCAAGACCCCTCTTTTTTACTGTATTCCTTTTCCTTTACACAATCCTCTTACCTTTCTCCGCGTCTCCTCCTTCTTTCAACATGTCTCTCTTCATATTTACTCATTTCTCTTGTCTTCTTCTTTTCCTTCATCTCCCATAATTCTCATTCACACGAGTCATCGATTTCAACTATCATCGCCAAATATCCACATCTCTCACATACTACAGAACCGTTTTATTTTCAATTCCTGTCCTAATTATTTTTTGTCGGTATTGAACACGAGTGAATAAATACACTAACACTAAAACATTATTCATAATTACTCCATAAACATATCAACGTGTAGTTTGAAGCATCAAGAAAATTACTCCAACAGTAAAATCATCGAAACATAAAAATTATTTTTCTTTCCTCTCTTTTTTCTCTTTACTCAATAATTATTTTGACATCAAAGAATAGATACGATAAGAATATGTTTGTACTCAATGAAGGAATATACAGGAACAATCGAAAAGGCAATGGATGCGTGACACACACACTTATCTCAAATAGCCGGGCATCGTCATATAGCAATAAATATACAAATATGATATTGAAAAAAAAAGAAATATACACATTTGTGTATATATAAGTTTATATGTAACTGGATAACCGTTACGTTAATGTGACTTTTTTTCATCTGTTATGTAGCCTACATCGGTAACGGTTGAATTGCTATAAGGTATAAGCGACAAAATGACAAGACGAAGAAAAATTAAGTGGATCTGTCATTCCCTCATGACCAATACCATCTAATTCTACATTGTTCAGTTATTGTTATCAATTATTGTCAGCTATGTTTATCATGAGATACTGATATTGGTTATTAAAGAGGAAATGAGGTATCGTTAACTGAATTTCATCCAAAAATCACCATGTGATATTGATGTATGTAACGGTGTCACATATATTTGTATCCGATATTTAAATATAAGTTTTTATGAGTTTATGCATATGGCAATTTTGGTCACCGTTCGTGCAGTTATAAACTTGATTTGTCACGCATTAATGTTTGGATATACATATATATATATATATACATAGTTTACATAAATGTTTATATATGATAATATTCAAGTGAATTTTTTTCTGGTGATACTGCTGAACGCGCGTGGCAAACGTCCAAATCTGTCAGTGGGTCAGTTGCTCATGGGGCCAACAAACTCTTCCTATTCATGGACAACGGCCTTGAAGCGTTATTGAAAAAAGTTATTATCCTATCATTGAAAAAGAGAAAACAATTTTCTCTGTTTGAGATACAACAGTAATAAAATGAATGAGTGGATACAATTTGAACAGTTATAAGTAGATCAGAAAGGATTATTTTATTCCTCTTAAACATATGTTTATGATAAAACATTAAAAATAGCGGGAATTTGATTATGATTGTTAAATATAAAGATTAGGGCGAGTATTAGTATATAAATAATAATGCTGTGATTTAATATTTAATCAGACTTTCGACTCGATGTTATTTACTACCGACGTTGTCTGTAGTAACCCCCCGAATACGGTGAATGGTAATTGTGAAAGACACCACCATAACCACCCGGATAAACATCATTTCGGTGTGACCATCCAGCCTCATCATGACCGTAACCTAACAGGACAAAAAAATCCAATGAATATGGTGAAATGAACATGTGCAATTCATGTTATATCGTCTTAACGAAAAACTCTCCTTTCCGATTTCCTCATCAATATTTTGGTTTACCTGTTGGATAATCGACAGTTGCATCACCCGCAGTGGCCCACGCATGGAAGGGATGACTTGGTTGAGGTACTTTGCAGATTCGAAGTTTAGACAATAAACCAGGTACGAAGAGTCCACCGATAATGATCAATTTTTTGATCAAATGAACGCCAAGGAATATTGGAATCATCAATAATTTGAGCTTGAATAGTTCTACTAATACGACGATTGGAAAAATAATTTTTTTCTTCTTAAAAAGTCTTTCTGTATCTGTAAAAATAACAAAATATATTTATGTACATGTTCTGATTAGATAATTCATATTATAATCATTGACCTTTTGCAGACACGCAACACATTTAGTTTCCGCGTTAATCTTCGACCTGACCTATTGAAATCTTTCTCACTAAATTCCACAAGTGAAAGGTGTATCAATCGCGAAAAAATTTTTCCAAGTATTCGGGACGAGTGATTGTACAGAGATTAGAATAAAAACTTTGTGATAAAAATCTGAATGCCCAATAATTATTAGTTGCATCGTTTGTTTATTCCCTGCAGAAATATTTCAGAAAGAAGAAAAACGACGGTGAAGGTGTCGCTCGACTGCATAAACATGAAAACCCGCTAACAAGCCATTCATATTTGAACTTGACATTGATAAAGATAGGAATGAGAATGAGGATTATTACCTGTTGTTTCTTCTCGTTGCATTTCTACGAGCTCATCTTCATCCAAAATCATTGGTCCGCCAGTGAATGCTCGTGAAGTAATTGGTACAGGTTCATATGTATAAGTGATCGCACGACGTTTAATGAGATGTTCAACAATATCACGCACAAAATTCAATGTACCGGCGACACCAAATTTCATATTGCGTGGTGCTTTTGGCAATTCCGGTAAAATTGATTCGCCTCTTGTCTCAGGTATTTTGATGACTTTGAAAGGTCCATAACTCAATTCCTAAATACACACACATGTATGATAGGTAATCAATCGATGTCATAAAAAAGATGACAAATAATAAATAGGTTGAAATGAATTGCTCAGGTGAAAGTAGAAGAATTTTTTCACAGTTTCAGTTTTACTCTTAACAATAAACAACTACAAGAAAAAAAATCCATGCCATTACCTTTTCACGTGCAACATCGTGCAACCATCTGACCACTCGATACTTCCCACAAACCACAGTGTCCCTCTTGATTATGCAATCACGCCGACAACGGTCAACAAAATCGTTAGGTGGTAGATCATCCGTAGCAACTGAATATGAAGATCTCGTAGAAAAAATTAATATAAATATAGCGCACTTCAAAATACCTCTTGATAATAAATTATACACTACATCCATGTCCGCTAACTTCGTGCTATTCCACCGGTGTGTCACGGTACACTTCATTATATAAATATAAATATATTTGTATGTGATGCATATAATTGTTATCTATCAAGTCAACTTCCAGATGCCATGTATTGACACGTCAATTCAATACTCCAGTTGTCACGTCACGTAAAACGTGCTTGATGAACAGAACAAAAATTATTATTAGTCATTTACACATCGAAAAACTGTCCAAAATTCATTATGTAAGAAAATCATAAATATGAAAGATAAATTGGCGTTCTATGACGTCTAATGCAAGACTGAAAGCTCACTAGTCGCGAATAGAAGATGCCCAGGGCATATATAAACAAGAATGAGGAATATAGGTCGGTGGGGGTAACGGTCCATGGCATTACTTCTATTCTGAATCCTGCTGAAGTGAGACAACGACTGGATGCAGTCGCATCTGTGTAACAGCCTCACACTTAGATATACTGCTATATATGTTCAACTATACATTTTCATTCGTTGAACCAAGAAACCACTCGACCCATAAATTTTTTCCATGCTAAATAAATGTGCGACAAACGTGAAATTATAAATTACAATTACAAGGGAGGACATTGTTATTTCATATCTTAGATACAATTTGTTTCACTTTTATTCATCTTAAATTATTGGAAATTTCTAATGCGGTTCATCCCGTACTGTTATTCATGCGGAGATATAACTTTGAATGAAAATGTAGCAATTGGAATTTGTTCCATTTTTAATAAAATAACGACGGAAAACATAAAAATATGCAACGTTCCATGAATTTTGCCAGGCTTTTGAATGATCAATCGTACGTGTCACGACTTGTTAATCGACTAACGTAAAATCGTCATTTCGTTATTTTGTATATTGTATATACATGTATATGAGAGTATATGGAGGCTAGAAAACATCGTGAATTTCTTCACCTCAATACCTACTAATTATTGCAATAAATTACGAAATGAATCTTCTACAAGAGATACCTGAAAATATCAAGATAATAATATCGTTGCGGAATTTCACAATTTGCATTAAGAATTATTTTTGAATTGAGACGACAATGAGACACGACTTTACATCGTGGGAAATATTTTGCAATCACAATTTATTCAAAACCACAATTTAAACAAGTTGTATTTTTTAATAACTAATATATCGCAGCATATTCACCTTCATTCTGAGAAAAAATATCGAACAGGAACTCAAGAGACGTTGACAAGCAGTTTGTGAGAATTGAAAAACCATGGCGGCTTGAATAAAATATAGATATAAGAATTCTCAGACGATATGAAACGTTAATGTGTTCTCTTACAAATATAAAAACATTTCTGATTCGATTGATATAAATTGTCAATCAGACGTTGAGTATCTTGTTGAGTTCTCGACAAAAAATGAAGAATTCGATGTAGAAATGGTTTCGAATAAATGTATCGAATAGAAGAATAAGAAGAAAATCAAAGAATCTTGTATAATAGAATGGTGCGCGGAAATGTTCAAGTTGATCGCGGTAGTTATGTTGATACGATAGCAAGTTGTCGCAGACATTTATTTATTTTCTTTTGTGTTTCGTATTACTTTACTCCATTTTTATTTTGCACACATGACACAGTTTGCTAACAGAAGAATATATTAATCGATGATATAAAACTAGCAACGCTGATCTCAATACCTCGATCCAAGTCATTCAAATAAAAGTAGGCAACTTTGAAAACAAAAAAAAACATGAATGATAATCAACGGCGATGAATTGAAACAGTGCGTTTTTCCACTAAAACTTTTTCTTCTTTCGCTCATCTCACGTTAGAATGCTATTTGATCATAATTAGTTATGAACTTTAGCATATATATGATGACAGCTATATAATTATCCAATGGTGTGTTCACATGATCAATCTTTCTCTCGCACTTGAATAATAATCGTAAATAAATCAATTCATTGCGTGTTGTTACATACGATCTCGCACGTCTATTAATTATGTGTGACATTTGAAGAAATGATATGATTTTTTCACATGAAAAGATTGAAATTGACTCAAGTATGTGAAAATAGATAATTTATATGGAAAAGAATCATGAAAATAACATTCCAAGGAGTAAAAGACCAAAGTGACATGGGACTGGGATGAAGAAACTGACAAAAGTGTGTCACGAATGGATGACGTTGGAAATAATAAAACTAGTCAGATAATTTAATTATTAAATAATTCACAGGTATAATACTTATAAATGTATAGACTTCATCATTCTATATGGGTCATTTGATTCAAAACTGGAATGAGTTTGACGTCAAGAAACCTTTTCAAACTTTTTTCAGTTTGAACGTTATTTTATACTCGAAATGTTGAATACTCTTCATCGAGGATTTTGATTCTACGAATTCTGAAACTAAAAAACGGAGGGCTTGCAAGTGCTTCATCGCTAACTATATTCCTTCGTGTAATTAAAAATAAAAGACATGATTGAGTGGGAAGAACTGTCGAGCTCAAAATCTGTAGATAAATACAGATGGTCCAAGCCACAAATTGCATTTTTCTGACATAACAAATCTGCTCATTTGTTTCTACTCATTCTTCAAGATCGTATTCCATGCGGCTAGGTTCGTAATTTTTCTGGGAAACGTTCAAAATAATCAACAGTCGGATATTGAGTATCGATCTAAAATCCATAACGGCAGAAGATATTCAAAACGAAATTCCCTTTGAAACTTTGTAATCGTGATAAGACGCACAGAAATAATATGAAATATGTTTTTGAAGGAGGAATAGACAAATCAAGAATTCTTTTGTTTGTATTACAATCATATTTCTTTGTTTATAATAGCGATTGATTCGAAATCGTCAATTTCTCAGTAAATTCATTCTTACCTCATCCTTCAGTCCTAAAGTGATAGGAGAAAACCTTCTTCAACCCTCTTGGGGAAATAGTGAGATAACTACAAGCTCTCGAGATTGTTATGGGCAAGATAAAGGACGCAAGATAAAAATACTCTGGCTACTCTGTGATGAATTTCACAAAAGTTATTTCTATACAAAATGTTCTCACTGTGAATATGAGCTCGAAGCATCCATTCGTAAAATAACTTGCGCAACTTTAAACTCAATCATATTGCTGAAACTGTTGTTCTAAACACAAACGACTGTGGAAATTTGTCAAATGTGACAAATATGTATTGTTTTATTCCATTTGTACAGAATTTGATGACGCATTTAAATCTAGAGTATATGAGGAACTTTGAAATTTTACAGAGGTCCAGCCCCATGAAAAGGGAAGATCCGAGATTTCCCCTAATATACAGAAGATGCTATAGTTGATGGAGACCTGCGGATCGACACAGACGAAAAAAGAAGAAACAGCATTCTAACAGAATGAGGAGCGACCCGGAATGCAATCCAACAAGTTAGCATCAACGCCGTTCGACCGAAATCTAAAAATTTTAAGGCCGTGGAGATTCGAATTACTGAATCTTCATAAGCACAAAACTCATCAGAGGGAAATGAGACCTTCTGGAATGCAATTGTTTATTGTGATGAAATGACGAACAAAACAAAAATCCAAACGATACAATTTTCTGATGGGAGTGACATTATTAATGGTATTGAACATTCAAAAGTGAATAACAATTCGCAAGTATCAGCAACTACCTCAACTCTTAACACATCACTTTATCATCTAAATCCTTCTTTTCTTTACTTTATGTTTATCCATGCAGATGAAATACAGTCATACTGGCTACTCTCCAAAAGACCGGAAAGAACACAAAGTTGAACCCTCTTCCAAGCCTCAACTGAACAGGCCGTGGATTTATTGAATGAAAGACACGAAGCGGAAAATAATCATTTTGATGAGATGTCGTTATGTTATTTCATTCTGGCTGACGCCTTAGACAAAATTTCGGAATGAGCTCGTGACTACACCATCTTGTGGCTGATATACAAAATGATTGTACCGAGCGCCAATACAAATGTACACATTTGTGATACGTGGCCCTGCGCACATGTACCAGGGGCTCGAAGATCAATGCGACTTCATACTAGAGGAGAAGAGACGGGTGCGGCTGCGGACGCAACAACGGTTGATAGTGGGGAAGAAAATAGGAAGAAAGGGAAAAATTTCATAGCGGGGCTCTATGCACGCGCGCGCACGACCACGCTGGATACCATCTGGATTTTGACACCCTCACAGTCCTGTCATACGCATTTTTTCACTTAAAACACATCGATCGTGTTACAGTTGGTGATTCAATAGTGTTTATGGTGATGATAGTATATTAAAGAAATTGTAAAACTATTAGGTAAGTGAACATGTACATGAATCCTCATTTGAATACCCAATGATTCATTTGGGATTTTGAAAATAAACTGGCGTCTGAAATTTTTCCGGCCAATGAGTTACAAAATAGATCTGATAGATATACGATTTTAGGTAGGCTTGCCATTTGGCCTACGTCGTACAACTCTTCTTTGAACATTATATTCATCTTGTGTTGATGAATTTCTCTACAATACCGTTGAATTGAGGAGAATAAAATCAAAATAAAGACTTCTGGCAGCGAGGAAAATAAACCAGCTGGTACAAAGTGTCGACAGAAGAGAAAGGAGAGTTGTGTGAGAATAAACAGGTTGGTGAAGGGCAGAATAAAATATGTCAACCTCGTCTAAGCATCAAAACTTGGATATCAATAAGCCGAGATGGGATCAACGTACATATATTGGAAGAGCGAAACACTTTTTCAATTTGACAAATCCGCTAAATATATTCGCATCAGATGAAGAACTTGAACGAGCTCGAGATGTCATTTCCAAATTCAAGTAAGTTGTATTAAATTGAAAAATTTTTCACAACCGTGTTGTAATTAACTAACGGGATATACCTACGAATAATTCCATCACTCCAGGTTTCTATTTAAACCGATACGCATAATAGTATGTATTATCCAGTTTTCAATACACCCCGCAGTAATTTGAAATTCAAGTCAACCATTGTATCGATCGATAAACCGAGGTCAAAGAATGTGGAATTGAAACACGATCTCAGAATGTTTTACACGATTGATTTCTGTTTGAATTCATCCTCCGATTTTTTATAGAGCCGGCGAGTCATTGGAGAAACTGAAAATTACTGAAGACGAATTATGGAAGAGTAAATATCTTTATGATAGCGCCTATCATCCAGACACTGCCGAAAAAATGCTTTTGATTGGTAGGATGAGTGCTCAAGTGCCAATGAATATGGTAATCACCGGTTGTATGATGATGTTTTACAAGTAAGAAAAGATAAATATCGTCATGCATGAATTATTGAAGTAATCATGATCTATGCGTTGCTAATATTAATGCATGAGTATATTCAATATTAATGTCTGATAAAAATTCGATGTAGATAAGAATTGTAGACGCGTATACACACCATGACCCCACACATAAACTTCTCGAATCAGAAATCGAGAGAAATAAAAATATTGAAAGGAATATATATTACCAACTCTTCTTGAGCAACAGACTTTATTTTCACTGATGAAAACAATGTTACGAAATTGGTAAATGTGCTCACCTACGTCAGACAGAACGTCATGTTCATACGACTGGCTATTCACGTCATTTATTCAATCGATGAATCAATAAACAGCACGTAGTCAAAATACTTCCAAAATGAAATATTTGAGCAAAGTATACATATTTTTGTCTTATCATTGCAGATCGACACCTGCAGTAATATTTTGGCAATGGTGCAATCAGTCGTTCAATGCAGTGGTTAACTACACCAATAGAAGCGGTGCTAATCCAATTGCCGTCGAAACATTAGCCCAAAGCTATGTTGGTGCAGTTGGTGGTGCAGTTTTTACGGCGTTATCACTCAATCGTCTCGCAAGACATGCGCCACCATTGGCAGGTCGATTAGTTCCATTGGCAGCGGTTGCTGCCGCAAATTGCGTAAACATTCCATTGATGAGAATAACAGAGATAAAGAATGGCATTGATTTACAAAATGAAGAGGGTAAATATGTTGGTAAAAGTAGAAAAGCCGCAAGAGAAGCTATCTCCTCAGTTATTCTGTCTCGAGTCCTCATGTCAGCACCGAGTATGGGTCAGTATTTGCGTCCATGAATAATCATGACGATTACATTTTCGTATTATACGTATCCATAATATACTATGTTCATTGACCTACATCATCTATGGAAATTTATTTCTTTCCAATAGTGACGGTACCTGTATTGACGAATCTTATCGAGCGACGAAATTTGCTGGCAAAATCACGATGGGCTTTAGCACCATTGCAATTGGCTGTCTGTGGTATATGTTTGACATTCGCAACTCCACTTTGTTGCGCTCTATTTGCTCAACAAGTCCAAATATCGATTGACGACGTTGAGGAAGAAGTGAAGGAGGAAATTTATAAGATAGATCCCGAAACGAAGATTCTCGTATACAACAAAGGCCTGTGAAAAACTTTAGATGGATTATCAGATATACATATATTTTTTTTTGATTTTCACAAAGTCGTTCCGATTCCGTATCACTGCCTACATACGTATGTTTTTCCGTCGAATGTCCAACCGCATTTAGTGCATCATATCGAATTTGAATTCGGCACGAAAAAAATACGAATCTCAACTCTCATACTTTTTCATGGGGGTGGATTATGACTGAGGTGGATTCAGTAGAAATTATCATGTATTAATGCGTGTTTTTCAACATTGTAGATGATCATCACATGGTAAAATCCATGTTAGATTCCTATCTTGTTACCGAGCAGTTTATCCTGTACTTTATTATTACCTTAATATAGATATACACAGGAACTGAAATTGAACACACGAACTGCATCATCGCTTCCCATGATAATGCTGTCAGATTCCCAGAATTTCACAGTCCCGGTATATTCAGATAAGCGATTGATTTTTCAAAACAGTGGAAACCATATGGTTTTGACCCTTCAAGGCAACGAGAAATTGTATTCAAATTGAATTCTGTTGTATTGTAAGTTTATGTCGATACGTGATCAATCTTCCTGGCCAATCATAAACATCAGTTACCTCAACAATACAAAAAAAAATGGAAATAATTATGCTTTTGCATCTGTTAAAGACAATAACATCGAATACACATGATATATATTTTGGAGGATGAGCGTCATGTTACTACAGTTGATCCACATGTATAGTTCAAATACTCCGTGTGAATATTGCACGTGAATAATTGATGACAATAAATTCAACTGTTTGAATATGATTATTCATTACCAAGTCAACTTTATTCATTATTTCAATATATCTTCTCTTCGATTTGAATAGGGACAGTAGGCTTTCGGATAGCATCAGGATTGGTATTGTATGCTGAATGAGTGAGACAATATGCGTTTGGTTTACGCCAGTCAGGAGTCACATTGAAATGTCTTACGGGTGGTAATGGTCTAATTTTTCTACCATGACGACCCGTTTTACGATGCCAAAGACCACTACGTGGGCGATTACCCAATTCACGATTTCTCTGAGCACTTCCGATAGGTGTCGAGCCATGCTCAACATTAGACAAACGTCCAACTGTCGCCATACAAGATTGATGCAGACTAAACGACTTTTTGCTTGGCATCTGAACAACAACACGATCTTCTAATTTTTTTGTAATTTTCCCCGATGTACCAGCTGCGTGAATCAAGAAACCACCCAAACCAGGATATTTTTCTACACAATTGACAATTGTACCAACTGGCAATGCACCTAACGGATACGCATCGCCCTCGAACGCTCGTACTGTCATACGCGGAATTCCTTTCGATGTTTTGATTATTTGTCCAGGTTTCATGTTTTCTGTTGCTAAAATATATTGTAGCTCTGATCCATGGCCGATTAATGCAACATGAGCTGTACGACATCCATCTTCAAATACGGCCAGAACTTTGTCTTCTCTAGGTGGAAGGTTAGGATCTGTTGGGCCGTCTCTGCACCATTTTATCCAATGGAATTTGTGCTTTATTCCACCGCCAATACCAATCACTACGAGCCGACCTGTAATAATCGTTTCATTTTTGTGTTATTGTGAAACATTTACCTCATAAAAGAACCTCTTCATAGTCAGTTATACGAATTGATTGAGAATCATCCTTCTTCCAATGGAAAAATTTCACCGACGTGAAAAATACGTCGATTTGATCAAGATTCTTTCGTACGAATTCTTATATGAACTTTCACATATTCATAATGATATAAATATATCATTGCATCCTTAACACCAATGATGATTACATGTTCCCAAAAAACATAACGAACAGTATGATTAACCATGACAACTTTCATTGCTATTCCCGTCAACTACCGTTGAAGAACATTCATAAATATGTTTATTATTCATAGAGTTAATGATGAGAAAATATTTTACATCTGCCTGCCGATTTATTTTCATTTTGCGATGCTTATACGCACAAAATATAATCTGAGAGAATATTACCGGTAATAGGATCTCTGCCAGCTAAATTAGTAACTTTGAGTGGTTTCACAGTGTATTCATCTTCATAGTGAACAAATCGCCGGTAACTTTTTCCACTCAATCCTGGTTTAGGTTTAGGAACCGGTACCCAAGATTGTGTGCCTCGATTTATTTGTACTTGATATGGAACTGACAAATTAAAGGATAATAAATCGGATATATTTTTCCCGACAACACGCCGCAGCATCATGGCACTCGCCATTATTACTGACGAAACATACATCGGACGCCATCTATAGCTATGGTTTCATACTGGATTCACACACATCATCATTAGATAATTAAAGACAGCTACTTTATCTTCAAGCGGTAAGTAAGATGCAAATGGTATATGACGTACTGCAAAAGAATAGTGTTTCTTATTCACAATGGTTTTCAAAATAAATAGTCAAACATCCAAGAATTATGCAATCAACTCAAAATTTTTGTAATTTGAGATGACTAACGGCGCATAATCACTTACATCTGATGAGAGCTCATCGTATGCCAATGTTAAAAAAAATCCTGTGACTGAATTCGTCAATGCGAATACTTTGATGTATAATATTCGAATCTGCAAGTTACTGATGTTATTTGATCTATTGATTGTTCCGTAACTGGAAGATTCATGGAAACAAATATAATTCCACGATGAAATCAAAAACGGGAGCGAATGAATACGTCGTATTTGAATGGAGCTCTTTGTTCAATTGTTAACTCGATAAGAGCCAAAATTACCGATGAACGAGACGAGCCATTACCACTACCATCACTACCCGCAACTGTATACCAGCAAAATACTGGTATGGATAGAAACTCTAATGTCAACCCTTCAGGCAATCAACTGCTATAGCTGGGCGGCAACAAGAGTAGAGAGCCAGTTATTTCAACGATCGTGGTTTGAGTATCACAGCAATATATACCACCTATATATATCTATCGAGCGAACTGCGATAAAGGGAAAGAGGAAAACAAATGATGGGAGTGGAACCGAGATGCAAAACGAGAACTTAATTGACTCAGGGTAATTATTTTATTAAGTGAGAAAATGGCGGATGGAATGTTAAGAGAGTCCAAGAGGGAAATAAACGATGGCAAAAGAGGAGAAAGCAATTTAATAGCGTCAATATATACATTGTGAGAAAGTGGTGTGAGAAAATAAAAGTTGCAATGTATCACACTAAAAATCATCTAATAATTATATGTCTCCATGTCTATCAATATTCCCACATACGATAGAAAGGAAGTGCGAAGATTGTAGATGGAATAATGAATTGTGACTTCAGGCTCATCACTGGCAGCAGAAAACCTGATACACATCTTGAATCACAGTTCGACATTACCAGATGTTGTTCGGGATGTTTTTTTTCTGAAATTCCGATAAACAAACGGAACAATATCGAATGAATTAGTGCCCCGTTACTCAGAGCATAAATATAGAACTAAGATAGAATAAGAAGTAATTATATTTCGATTTTACTGTAGTGTTACAATCGGAATTATTCGGTAGGTCAATGCAAACCCAGGCGTAACTATACGAAGTTCAATCCAACATGAAATAAAAGTTCATATCATAGTTGAATAATTTTATCATTTTTACATCAATTAAGATGGTCCCATGAGTGTTTTTCAAATTTTCATTGTCAGTGCATGCTTTTACGTGTAAAACATCCATTGTTTGCTTCATCAGTACTGCAGGACTTTTATCAGCTTTTATACCATGTTAATATTTCATATAAGAATATCAAAAATTTTCCGGCGTATGAATACTTGGACAAATTATTCGAGTAAAATATTCTTATCATACACATAAGACTATATTAAATTTAATGACTATATATAATGCAGAGTTTAGCTTCAACTATGTGTGCGCGTGTAAAACGCGCTCGCATGAGAGCACTCGGTGTCACACCAAGGAGGAACATCTATTACCCAGTATATACAAGAGAACTAGTGGCACTGTGGTGGTATGGCGGCCAAATAGTGGGGACAAAAGTGGTGTGGGCATGAGTAGTCGAGCGGCAAATTGTCCGCCATCTTATCCACCTTATACCTTACCTCACACCCCCAAAAACCTAACCTCGCATTTGCTTCGGCTCTTGCTCTCTCCACTCTTTCTTCTGTGAGTAGATTTCTCCCACTTTAACTCCTCGCTTCCTCTCTTTCATGATGCAAATATAGTAGTAGGGTAGTATACTTATACACCAAGATCTCTTCCTCGTCTCCCCGATTCCGTCCACATCGTGACGCTGCTTCTGCCGCTTTAGAAGCTTTAGATTAGCCACCAACCCTTATAAGCGCTCGTGTTGGTCATTTATTATGCCACGCGCTGAGACAATGAGCGTTGCACATCACACGCGTTTAATGTCTACTTTTTTCTTCTACAGGAAAGCATCCGCGCTTTCGTAAATATTGTGATGACATGAGGCAACAGAGGTTGTTCACTCTTCTTGTATTGATACATGTTCTTCTGAAGAGACAGTCACGCCGTTCAACCTTTTTTCTGATATTTTACAGAAAAACGAACTCTTCGCAATGATTCAATATGCTGTTTCCGTTAGATTAAGGTTCGATGAAAAAAGAACTACAGAATATATACAATATGTAATTCAGAAACAACACGAGTCGCATTTGGCGTGAACTGAATGCGAAAGAGAAGAAATTATAATGGAAAGAGTACTATATTGCATGAACATTCCGTATTTCTTATCATTGTCACTTCTATTATTATTCATCTTCCTTTTCACTAATTTCTTTCTCGCGTTCACCAATTTTCTCTCTCCCTCCATAAACCATGATTTGCATCCCCCATGTACAGGAAGAATAAAATCTCGTCGCAACCGTTTCCGTTATATATTCCCCTTTCTATTTTTCTCGCTCAGTCTCACGACTTTGCTTCAGGCAATTCGTACAAACGTTTTCTTATTCTCTCCTCTTCATACCAGCACCGCATTTCCCGACCCACTCATTTCAACATTCCATCTTGGTCTTTTTTATTCTTTCTTTTGATGAGAGAATAAAGAACAAAAATGAAATGAGGAAGAATGAAAAGAAACAGCAACAACAGAGGAAGAAAATATAAAAGCATATATATATATATATACGAGTTGAAGGTAAAAGACATTGCGCGTGCGGTCGATGAAACGTTTCCTCAGGGACACGTTGGTGGATGATGATCTTCGAGAAGAAAAGTCCATGGTATACTGGGACATTTCATCGTAAACTTTCAAACAATACATTTACATATATATATATATAT